>JAOUZG010009953.1:435482-472838 GCA_026289955.1 Argiope argentata
AAACACAGGAACATTATTTTCAAGATTTAAAAACAAACAAACATTCGGACATCAAAAATGCATTAAATTTGAAAATCACCCATTTACTAAACGGTTAGTCTATGAAACACAAACAGAATCACGGTTGCGAATAAAACTTTCAACTATTAAAGCTGGTCACCGCAATTGCTGAATATAAGCTATTGAGAAAATTCAGACACATTAATAAAACTTTTGCTTTAAATTAGTGTAAAGAGATAAAGTGAAAAAAAAATGAAATTAGTAGTTGGTACATAAGAGAGTCGGATTTTAATTTTCATTTTGTAGTTATTGAATTCACTTATAATCGAACAGCCGAACAAAGACTTCTTCTGAAAAGATTTTTGCTCGCAATTTGACAAACTATAAAGTTAATGGCAAAACCATTTATCAAATTTTATTCGTCTATGCAAGGCATTATTTAATCATTTTTTTGTCACAGGCAGCCATAATGCTAAAAACATGTTTGTTTGTTTTTACCACAAGGATGTCTAAAACGTGGAGATTCACAATTTTTTCCACGATTACAATACTGTCTCTATACTTTGTGTACGAGAAAATAATTACTGCTCATTTTTCCTCATTACTGAATTGGAGTGTCCCACAATCTGTTACTCTTCGTAACGCGCAATCTCAGTTTAAAATTATAGGGGAGCGGGGAATCAAATCTACAGATCAAATTGAAGCACACAGAAATAGTGAAGAAAATGACTAGAAAGAGATCAGCAAAATATTAGCTTTTTGAATGAACAAAATCCAGGCTGATCGGTAGACTTCAGCTTCGTCTGGTGGTCATCGAACCCCGAAAAGACAGGCAGGAAAAGGGAAAATGAAGAAACGAGATCAGAGAGAGAAAACAAATGCACTTCGAGCCAAGATTTTTATCATCCGAAAAATAGCGGAACGACAAGAAAAATAATTAATTGCATCCGGAACACTCAGCGGCTTGTTCTCGCAATCAACCGTGACTGCTTGTTCTCAGAGGTTAATGATTATCAACGAATCAACAATATCCGTAACCTTTTAATAAGTCACAAGGTCTTCCTTCGGAACTACTCAGTGCTAATAAATTATTAACAAAACGGAAATAACACCAGCGAATATTCCGGTGATCTCAAAAGAAGGTGGTCGCACTCGTTTGAGGACAACTCCCCGCTCCCGCAGAAGAAGACAATTTTTTAAAAAATTCGACTGCAAAATTTATATATATACAATCTATTAATCACATTGTGTTTTTCCATTATATTTCATAAATTTTAATGAGCCGTGACGGAAAGGGTTAAAAGGAACAGTGATCTGTCCCAAACTTTAGCCGCATACTTTACCATAAAGGCCTTATGATTCCCCCAACCCCCAGCATAAAATGCTAGACATTTCAATGTACGGCACTGGCGAGTTACGAAATATAGATCACTGGCATTAATTCTTGCATTCTCTCTGAATCCATCATGGGAATAAGTATGTTGATACCTTTCTTCCAACCGATTTAAAAAATAAACTATCAAAGAAGGAAATGTTATGTTTACAGATAAAACTTTCATCTGAATGTCAAACTTGATTAATCCCTTGCGTAATGTGCATAGCCTAAAATCACCATTTTCGTAAATATTTCGACTTTCTTTATTATTTTGTAAAAACAGTCAACACATTTAAGATTCCAAAAATTATTTACTTTTTTTCTGCGGTAGGTAGAAGCTAAGTTTCCGACAAAATTATAACCCAGAAGTGAAATATTTAAACTCATACAAACAAGGGGAAGACACGAGGTTTCAAATTGCGACCGAGATGCTATTTTGTATGACAGTAGGGTACATTTAGAATATTCGTAAAAATATGAAGGCTTGTTAACAATCTTGAAACTTTCAATAACGCTAATCTACTTATAACGTGTTACCGTGAGCAAGCGCTCGACTTTTATAGTGGTTAGGGCACTGACGTAACGAGGAACAAATTCGCTCCGGGCTATATTTTTTTTCCCTTTTTTTAAAATTATTTTAAAATAATTTAACAGTTTTAATTAATATCCTTTTTTTAGTTCTTATTCAAAAATAAATATTTATTCTCCCGATTCTTGGATTGTAATTTAATTTTTAGAAAGAAAAATAATTACAAATTTCTTTTAAATATTCAGGAGGGGTTAACCTTAGGGCACTTTTACATAATCTGTTTTTATAAAAGTTTTTTTTTAATCAGTTTGATATAATGATAGAAGTATTTGAACAAGCAACATAAAATTAAAGATGTTTTAAAGTAAATAAAAGAAATAAAGGAGAAACATAATTACTTTTAATTAGTGCAAAGGAAAAAACTAAACATGATTTACGTCAACAAACTCAGCTATTGATGTTATGAAAACGAAAAATTATTTGCGAAACCAGTTTGCTTGTTTTTGCTTAGTAGAACAATTTCAAAACAAGAAAAAAATAATAATAAGCTTTTCAGGAAATGAAAATCGGCCATACCGCATGCCGGGAAGCAAAAGATTGCGCGGCAGATTTAGAGTTTACCAAGATTTGCGATGTGTCGCCAAAAAAGTTATTCCTACACTCAGATTTTCCCTAAGCCACGTGAATCATGTTGGGTACACTTGTTTCGATAAGAAACATACGACTAGCTCCCTCCATTTATATATCAGCTATGGTTGAGACACATTACACTGTGTGAGAAAAATGTTTATCCCTGATTACAAAATACCCATTGCAGATGGTTGCGCAACATTTACACCTATTCGTAGACTAAATTTTTCTTCTCATCGTCGAACTAAACAAATGAGCCAAAAATTTAATATATCTAGCACAATAATAAATAAGAATATTCTACGAAATTGAAGTATAAAAATATAAAGCAATCACATTTGATGCGAATGACTGAGAGTTAATGAAATTGATAGGTATCGATAGATTTATTCAGAATTAACGGTAATCGTAGTTCTCTTGAAAGACTGACTTTTATGTGTGTTAAAAACTTTCAGGTTTCATTAGAAAGGCACAACGCAATCGTGATAACCACCCACTGACACAACTGAGATACATATATTGGCCCATTAAATATATATATTTTCAAGATATAAAAATGCACACCTCGGACTTTTTTTTAAAAAAAAAAAAGTTAATTTACAATATAAATATAAAAATTAAGTAAAACAGTGACGTTCTTTACAGTATAACTTCTAAAAATAATAAAAACAAATCTGATTTTTAAAAATCTAAAAAATCTGATTTTTAAAAATCTATTTTAGATTTTTAAAAAATTTAACTTTTTTTAAAACAAGTAATATAAAAAGCTTTTTTTGAATCGATTCCTACTTATGTAATTAGGAACACTTTATTTTAATTACTTTTTTAATTAATAATTACATTGTTGTTGTTCTCATGTTCCGCTTTTCAATTGAAGGAAGGGTGCAAGGACCAATGAGCACCCGTGGGCAGAAGTCTAACTTCTAGCTCATATACATCACAAACCCTTTTTACACGGAGCATTCATGCATTTCATTCATCTAACCACAGATCGTAATTCAGACCTGAAAAGACAATGATCATCTCAATCACTATCCCCAGTGGTATTACATTCGATATGGAAGACTGACCACGACAGATATAAGGTTCACCATACACAGAGAATCTTCGGCTGGGAGATTCGAACTCGTAGACCAAGGGAAGCGAATCCAACGCCCTACCAGCCAGGCTATCCCACCGTAATAATAAGAATTACTAAAAATAATTAATCACAAAATTATACTAGCAATGAATTTTCAACATCAATTGAGGATTCAAAGCCAATTGTGACAGCGCAAAATGCGCGAATTTTTCACATCAGTTGGGGTAATGCAATTCAGATTAGAAATATTTAATTTTCTTTACTCTATATTATTTTAATTCGAAAGTTCTTCAAATGAATTCGAAAAATCGATTAATTAATGTTTCATTTTAAATGCATAAATAACTAAGAAAATAAACAGAATCGTTTGAAATAACCGGCCGAATACATTGAGCCTAACCTCAGAGAGGAGAAAAAAACTGAATTCGTTACTTATTTGGCGCGGGGAAATGAAGATATTTGAAAATTAGTTTTTAATTAATAAAAAAAACTAACGAATTAATATTTGAAAAAACTGCATGACTTCAAATGCCCTCCACTAGAAGTTAAAATAATTTACTTGAACTTGATTAGATGAATAAAAAGTATTTTATTAACGATTGAAAATTTGAATTTTTGAATTGAACTTAAATTTATTCTCGAATTCAAATGTCTGGCAAGACGACAGAACATTACATAGCTACATAACACAATAAAATTAATAAAATAGTTGCGAGATACACGACCATCAAAATTTGAAGTTACAAAAAAACTTGGCTTTCTCGACGATCTGCAGTCGCCTTTAAAGACAGACTGATTCGAAAAAATAACGGTCATTAATTTAAATTCATTAAACTTTATTTTAAATCATTAACCCTTGCGAATCAATATGCCGCCAACGGTGATAGGTCGGTCGCAGTGGGATGGTAATAAAATATCGGCTTCGGAACAGGAATGTTTCAGGTTCGAGACCAGATTCCACCGAAGAACCGTCGTGTAAGCGTGTCCGAGTGAATGATAATGCATGAATGAAGTCCGCTCCATAAAAAGGGTTGTGACGTCTGTGTAGCTAAGTCGTACTCTTCGCCCTCTTCGGTGCTCCTAAAAAAACGAGAGACGCTCCATTGGTTTATATCGCTGACAGGCCTATCAGCGAGCTAGAAAAAGGTCATAAGTAACAACAACAACAACCGAGTTTTAGAGTAATTCTGGTTTTATATTATAATTAGTTGACTAAGTAAATATGAGGAACGAAATAAAGGCTGAGAACTTGCATCCCCTCCTCAAAAAAATTATCGAAATTGTTATTAAAGTTCTTTGGAAATAAATGCATTAAAAATTTGAAGCAGGTGGGGCAGCCAGGGAAAGGACTTTTTCCCGAAAGGCAAACACCTTAAACTAATAATAAGCCCCCGTGTTTTTTTTTTCTCGAAAAATTGATTTTTTTTTAACACAGTTGATCCAAAAATGTCTAACAGTCGAATGAGTATATAAGAATACATGAAAATTTGGAATGCATAGGAAACAACGAGTGTACTACGAGTATCAGAATGTGTACTCACTTTTAGCACAATGTGTTATGAAGAGATTGTGTGGCACTATGTGTTAAGAGAGCTGTTTTAAAAGCAACAATCTTTCAACTTGCACGACTTGCAAAGAGATCGTTTCACAGTTTGGCGTGTAACGAATTCATTCAACACCTCGTAATTCTAGAAGGCAACGACTTCAATTTGCGGTAACATCAATAAATAATGGGAGGGGGGTGTTTTAACAATATAGGATTGGCTTGCCATTACAGAAGGCGACGGCCAGGGGACAACCGAATCTGAACATGCAAGCCCACTGCACTGCATGAAATTCCAACTGTTGGTAGAGTCGAAAACCAGCGCCGCAGAGCCATCTCTATTTAAGAGGAGTCGATTCTTTCCGCGAAATGGGCAACGCATTTTAATCACTTCTTAGACATCTTCCCGAGTCTGTCTGTGGATCAAATAAACACTAATAATCGACCCGGTGCGGTCGGAGACGCGCTGATATAAATGGGGGAAATTCAGGAATTGCTCAAGATGCTCTAAAAATTGCTAGATGGATACTCAACTCCTTAGACCGATTCTGAGAAGCATTGTGATCGGACAAAACAAACCATACTTTGGACATGTAAATAATATCGCATATCGAGTATAAATATGCAACTCTAAATTACTATGCCTGACTTCACTCCATATTTTAACCAGAGTCAATATCCCAGAGAATCACACACAGTCATTTGACTGCTACTTACACACAAAAAAAGCTCAAAATCATCCGCATCAAAATAAAAATCTTTCTGCCGGTTCATAGGCATGCAAGTAGGTGGGTCCTCATCTACAGATAAAACACGGCAGATTCATTCAAAAAAATAATAATAACATCCACTTGTGTGTGTGTGTGTGTGTTTTCTCCCGCCCGATTCAAATTAACATAAGAATGCGGGTATTGGTACTTCGCCGAAAGCACAGGGGAACATCCTGCAAAATTGCACAAGAAAGGAAAAATAAATTCCCTGAATTGTCCGACGGATATGCCACGGGTCAGGTATGTGACGAAATGTTCTTTTGTCTTCGCAACAATGGACGTTTACATTCAGGTCAATACGAAACGGCGACTGCAACAAAAAAGGGTATCACCCCACCCCCTTCCGCGCGCACATAAATCGTCGCACCTCTCGAAAGCGTCTCGTTTGCTCTTTAAATATGTCACTGGTGCAGTCGCTCCTCCGTAAAAAAAAAAAGAAAAAGAAAAGAAAAAAAACGTCAACCGAACAATTTGATGCGTGGGTGTTAGCTATAGTCTCGTCATCGAAGTGAAACCGCATAAAAATCGGAATTTTGATGGATAAATGCTCGTTATCAATGAAAATGTACTATGATGAATACGCTGACAAGTAAATCTCTCATATGAGAAACAAACAATATAATTTTTGAACTTACGTAATTGTTCCACCCTTGGTTTTGAAATCAACAAACGCAAAATAACAAGCTTTTAATATCTCAAAATAAAGAGAGAAAAAAAACTCGCTTGTCCAAACACAAAATAGATCTACAATTTTAATGTTAAGTTCACGAATCTGAATCAGATTGTGTTTCACTTACATAGTGTTCTCATATACATGAATAGGTAAGACAGACGGCCAACCTTTTCAATCCAAATCTGGCACAGAACCACAGTTTTATTACCGCATCACAGTTTTATTTATCACAAATCCACACTGAAGTTTTGATTAAGTAAAATCAAGCGGATAACCAGATATACTTCTCATTAATGAATTGATTCCAAAATTTGAAAGAAATGTACAGTTTCAATTTTAAGAAAAGGATTCAACTTTTCCCGTCAATCCAATTGTATACTTTGGACTATCTTGTTCTGACAGTCGTAGATAATTTTAAAATATTCATTTGACTCAATTCAAGATGTCAGAAGTATCGTATACATCAAGAATTAGAAGTTGATTTTTTTACAGTAATAATACTCTCTTAGTCTAGTTCGCAAACGAGAAAAGCCAAAATAAAATCACTGTAAAGTGGAGCAATCATTTTATCTCACAATAAATCTCTCATAAATTACTACACGTTTATTGAAACAATCAATTTCATTCAATACATTAGTCTTTTATTGTGTCCTTGTAAACAATATTTCAACCAGCATGATTTTTAATTTAATTTAATAAATAACGTAACTAATGTAAATGCTCATGGGTTTTTTATTATTATTTATTTAGCTCTGCAGTTCAGTTCGCAGTTACTCAAGATATGTAGCGTTCGGTTCAATATGAATACCGAAGCTAACCTTTAGGAGTAAATACAAATTCACAAAATAAATCTTTTTGGAGTAAATGAAGGGTGTCACTTAAGAAACGGTTTAAACAGTAGTAGTGTAAGTTTAATAACAGATTTAATAATATTAAGTATCTATAAGAAATGACCGAAAAATATTCGAAATTGAAACTTGTCTTTATTTACAATTCGAACAGTAACATCTTACATGGGAATGGCAAAGGCGATTCTTGCAATTGAAGCATAACATATTAGTTTTGTTGCCATTACTTGATGGACAGAGCTTGCCCCCTTGCACGTTTGACACAAAGCGAAGAATCATCAGCAGATTCCGATGGTATGTTTTCCCTTTTCCTCCGTATTACTTTCACTGTTTTTATTGAGTATTCACTTATCAGTAGATATGAATGGCTGTGCTTCAATATGTGGGGAAATGAGTGGTTTTCTCGGTTCTTTCAAAAATGGCCTTCGTTTATAGTCAAGTCCATAGAACAAATGCATTGTACACAAAATTATCAAGCATATTATACAATACTATTATGGGCCGGCAATTTGCTTTTCTTTACAAGTGTATGTATATAAAAGTGAATTAAGAGTATCCACAGCCGTTTAGTTGAGATATAATCTAAGATCATAAACGATTTTCATCAGGTCAGTTGTTAACTTCTTTATCATGATGCAAAGGGTTCATAAACATAAAATTCTCTCCCTTTTTTGGATGCAGTTTACAACTATTGCGTCTTCTATAAAATAAAATTGCGTTTTATTTTATTTTTTCTAATGATGCTAGGTGCAGTCATTTTCCGTTTTATAATTGTCCTAAATTGTAAGATGTTAAAAATTTATCAAGTGTTATAATATGCCTTAAATAAGTAAGATCACTCACTACTCGTATTCCCCGATTTTTCTTTGGTCTTGACCCTAGTACTTGTCCAGTGTAAATTGGTGCTTTCAGTACATATGAATTTTTACCGTCACATACAGTCCATATTTTGGTTTAATATTTAGAAGTCTTACTTGGTATATACTGCTTGAAAAGACGTCAGCCACGAAATACTACCAATTATACATTTGCATTAATATTTCCATTTGGATTGTATAATTTTGATATCATTTCTATCCACTTTTCCCATATATCTTGCAATGCAGCCAATTTTTTTCTTGACGAGCGGATTTATTATCAAAACGAATAATTCTCAATATGGTACAAAATGTGTCAAGAGACATACTCGCACGAAAAATATTTCTGACAGTTTCTTTATCTCATTAGCTTTTTGTTGATTCTGAATATGATTTATAAACAACTAACATTAAGAATATATGCTTAATAAGTGCCTGAAAAGTTTTACTTTCGATGTGTTTCCACTTTTATGCTGTAAAACCTTATCGTCTTCAATATCAGCCAATTTAGTGATTTCGTTTTCATTTGTAGAACTGAATACTACCTCAAATTAACTTGTACGTTTGTTAGCCTTACCGTTGCATATCTAGCGATTCTTGGAATAGTTTTTACAATATTAACAGCTGTTGATTGAGAAGAATTTGGTAGTGGGGGCAATTTCCATTTTATTTCGTAATTCTTGGACTGAATGCTGAAAAGGTCATTTCTTGAACATCGGTATTAAAATTGTTGTCAGAAATTTCCTTCTCAACTTCATCACTTGCATCATTTTCATACTCTTCTGACACGTCCTCTTAATTGTCAAATGGTTCGCTAATAGTTCAACTATATAAGCGTGACTGAAATTTGTGCAATTCGCCATTTTTTCTCTCACATTCCAGAGGCGCAACGTTTTCAGTATATCAGAAACTGAAATACAGCAGAAGAAAAAAAGAAATCTATATTAATAAAAATGCAACTCGAAATGCGTTGCTAAGCGCAAAACTGGAGAACGGCTTGACCGATTCGGCTAATTTTTTAAAAATATTTTCGTTAAGACACGAGGATGGTTCTTGTGGAGAGAAAAAATTAAAAAACTGCGTAGAAAATAGTTAAAACGACTCTTTTCTGACTTTCCCGCCAAAAATCTTTATTTCCTTCCCCCACACCAACTGAGTTAGATGGCAGGAAGTAATAAATTATGATTTGTTTAGAAAGAAATACGCGAAGTCAGTTGGTTTTCATTCATAGATAACGGGATGTTTAAAAAAGAAAGAAAATAGTTGCTTTTATTATTAGTCGGTATGAATATTTAACCTATGCCTACTCAAAATAAAGTCTGGACAGGGAAGAAAAAAAGTAATAACGAATTGAAAAAAGGGTTTATAGAAAGAAAAGTAGTGAAGAAAAAAAGGGTAGAAAAGAAAAGAAGGGTGTGTGTCACCATTATTTCGTCTGTGCGATTCATTTTCCAAGCTGTTTTTAAGCTTTTGCATCTCTTGAAAACCAATTATGTCTTTATTTGTTTAGTGTGTTTACATTTATAAAAATTTGAATCTCATTATTCTATAAAAACAGAATTTTAGACCTTTCCCTCCACCATTTAAGTAAAATATCAATTCCGGGACAATCATTGCTTGGATAGAAAGAGAAAGATGAGTAGTACAGTGAACAGATCATCTGAAGAAAATAATAATAAATACTATAAATGAATTATATGATTATCAAAATTTGTTTGGTTTAAAAATATTTTGGTGAAAAACCTGTTATGAGACACAGTTACATAAAATATTAGCGAGCACTAATACTGGCGAACCGACTGGTCGCCAAAGGCGGCTAGTATAGCAATAAAAACAAATAGCTTGGCCTTCTGCTAATCGTATAAACTTTTTAAACGCGCATGGGTTTGCCCTGTGATCAAACTCAAACGTCAAAGAAGTAAGTTTAGAAAACGGATAAATCATAAAAACTACTGTTATTCTTTTCTTTTGAAATATTCCAAACAAAAGTGAATTTGTAAGAGTAAAAATTAATGATTATTTGCTTTGGATCATATGGGCCCGAACGATACATTAGATATAAATTGAAAAATATTCCTTCGAAATACAAATAAACATAAATCCCTCCAGGAGTATATACATTTAGATTATTTTCCAAAGATGTCAATAAGTTTCATGAAGATATCCCGGTAATATAATTTTTTTATGCAAGCATTAACTTTATTTTGGGTCATACATACCCGCACAAAACAGCAAGGTTAAATCAAGTTCATAGAGTATCACTCTAATATTTAATTTTAAAAATAAATGATACTGCAGAATTGAGATTGTAAAATTCTTCTTTTAAACAATCAGCTGGAAAAATCAAAAAGCACGTTATCTGTTTAGAATTACAAAGTCAAATATCCTATATTCGTCGATATCTAGAGAAAACTGCATTCTCAATCATCATTTTTTCAGGAATGTCGCATGTCGCCCTCTTATCTTTTCGTTTGTTTAGAAGTGAAACGGCTCGATCATCTTATCACACAAAAATACATGTGTGGGGGAGGGGGGGGAGAGTTCTGCACTTTTGGTTTCCCATAATCACTGAATACCTCATGAACAAAACATGATAAATCAATAGATTTAATTTCCGTAAAGTGGAACTCTGTTAACGAGTATAATTGGTTCTTCACTCTCACACGTTAATAAATGCAGGGAAGAAACTTTCCCAAAACAATCCGACGTACTTTCTAATAGGCACGAAGTTCCATTTTAGATGCATTTTTACGAAGCAGTGGAAACCAAAATTTTATACAGAACAACAAATGCAGGGGGAAAAAATAAACATGAAGAGTTCCAAACTTTTGATGATTAGCATACTCACACCAATTTCATGCACGATAAAGTGAAAATGAAACGCCACATGAAAGACCGATACGGGATCTCAGTAAGGGAAATTCCAAAAAACCGGAGGGAGGGATTCAATTCTTTCTCATCAGATGCGAGGAAGAAGTAAACAAGTTGCGTCACTCTCCTAGAAATGTGGCGGAAGACTTACTGAATGCGATTCGGGGTTGTTTACTTTATCTTCTGATTATTCGCTACTCTTCAACTATGTATAGAAATCAACAGGATGCCTCTACTACTTCACGTCCGTTCATTCATTCACATCCAGAGCTCGACGACGTTTGGCAACGTACCAGTTAATACTCCACATCCTCGTCAGAAGAATTCCTTGAATTAAATCGCGAGGAGGATCTGAAGTGCGTATTTCGGAGCACACGTGAAAACGGCGCGGCCCACTTCACAAGGAAACGACGCTCTCAAGACGCCCCATTCTTAAGTATTAACTCTGCAGTGGTTAGGAATCACTTCAGGGGCGACGCATGCCCAGGAATTGGGAGAACAGTAGTAATTCAGGTCTTAAGACTAAATGCATTGGAACCTTCTCTTAAGAAGGATAAAATATATTCCCGAATCTTATACGCAATGCGAAACAATTTTTTCCAAAGAATGAATCTCTAACAAGATATTAGAGAAATACTTTAAGATAACAATAATAAATAAAAAGAATTATATTATTTATAATACATTTTCTTTACAAGCCAGATGTCTGAACACATTTGTTTTTCCCTTTGCTTCAAAATTTGGCGGAAATGACGCACAGCAAAGTCGTTCAAAAATTTTGTAGCGAGTAAAATGGCTTACTAGAGTGGTGCTTTTCAGCATATAACGCAACATGTGCTTGCGGTGTCTCCCCTTATTTCAATGAAAGGTTGTAAGCTAAATTGAGGTAGTTAAATCCTTGTCAGGTGAAGAAATCGCCTCCTCGACTTGTTGCCGTGACGCAGAATGTTGATTCTTAGCTGTGTTTGCACTTATACCCCGCATTTTGACGAAATGCTTCTCCATGAAATAGCAATGTAAAAGTTACCTAAGTGTTCTCGTTTCATTTTATTTTTTGAAGCTTCAGTTCATTATATTTCGCACAGTTAATCACTCCCTCCCCCTCCTCCTACTTTCACGGATCAAAGAATGAAGACGGACTGCGCCAATAGAAAAATTCTCTCACTAGATTTTGACGAATTCTCGCATTCCGGACTCCTGAGTTGGGTAGTATGTCAGTTTAGATATACGCAATGAGCTGCTAAAAATATGAAATTCAAAATGTTGTTTTAAAAATTGAAATTGCAGATTTCTATCAAATCACGGAAGAAATCTCAGTTCCCGCGTACCCGATAATGCAAAAACGTGAGAAGCTGGTGAATGAAATTTTGGAGTAAAACCCCGCTTAAAAAAGAATTATCATAACGAGCGATTCAAATAAAATATAAAAGACAAAAATTAAATCCTTTAACGAACGATGTTTTGTAAAATGATTGATAAGGGGTGACCACATTCAGAATTTTATATGAATCTCGGGAAGCAAAATGCTTCTATCAGTGTCGGTTTAACCTTGTTCCTTGATTTGTTTTAATTAAAAACTGGAACTGAAAAGTATATAGTCAATTGATTTGTCAAAAAAAAAAATTGCGAAATACTTTAGTAAGCATTACAGTTATGCATTGTGATATAAGAGAGAAGTATTTTTCAATAATGCACGGGGAGCCAGAAGCTGAAGAGCCTATGATACTGTATTAAGTATCCCAACAGAAGAGACAACAGCATCAGCGGAGTAACAATCTTCCAGTAAAACAAGGGAGATGCTGACTTAAAACATACTGCATCGTATGTAAGAAGCAATACGTATGGCCGCTACAAATTTATTTAACGATAATGATGTCTCTCATTACCAGCAAATTTGGAAATACAGACAAAGAATATCTTTAAACAGTTTTCTTCTAAAAAAGCATATTAATAAGTTATAAATTGCTTTATTAAAGGGTGACTAAAGGGACTGAAAAACATTTCCCTGGTGAAACTCAAAACTTCCAAATTTACGACTACTAAATAAATAAATTTCCTGGATTTTTCCCTATTTAAAATTACTGTATGAGTACAATACACATAATTAAAAACATTTATGTGTAATTTAAAATAAAAAATACATCCACATGAAATTTCATTTGTAAAATGAAATGAACATCCTGAAAATAGTATATTACATTTGTATATGTAAAAAATATTGGAAATTTTAGCGAAAAATAATATACTTCCAACTCTACATAAAAATTCTATAAAACATAAAAACTACTCTCTGCATTAAAAATTATGTTATCATTAAAAGTTATAATTTTCTTTGTTCAAAACTAAAAAACAATTCAATGACCTTTGTATGATTACCAGAATAACATGTTGCAACACGCATATAAAAAGAGTATAATTATACTTTCCTAAAATAAATATAGTTTAGTAAAGATCTACAAAAGTAAAATTGAAAAAATATTTATTCAAAACTTTTATTCTCTGAAAAATCAAAAAATTAATTGCTCTAATCAAAAATGTATGCTACTGTAAGTGAATAATAATAATACATGGAATTAAAAAGCATATACCAATAAAGCTAGACCTTGAAATACTAATTCATACAGGATAACACATGTAAAAAAAATTAATGCGAGCGTATAGCATTTAACAAGCAAAGAAAAAATAATGGAAAATAAATCGAAATTGAAACATCAATTATTAAAACTGAATCCTCAAATTGAACTAATTTCGTCATATGCTTGGAGATGCGATTCAATACCAGAAAATTCTCTTTCAACATAACATTACAGTCATGGGAAAGAATCAACTTTACAATAATAATGCATCATCGCAAATTTTGGGGCGAGTTGAGAACAGATCAAACCAAAAAAAATTTAAGTCTATTTTAGAAAAAGAGAAACGGGCTGTCTCAAATGTATTAGGGCAGCCTTTAGCCATATTAATCTGATTTTCGCTCTTCTTATAGTAAGGGAATTTCAGAAAGTCGCCATTCTTTTGAAAGCAAACTATTCTGAGTTACTGCTTGCTGTGATCATTTTGGCGAAACTACGCTTCGGGCATAAGACAGTGTTCGCGTTATGGTTAATCGCGCACATATTTAGCGTGTATGTTTTTGCCCGTATTGTACAAAATTCTGAGTATTTTTTCCTGATATTCCGATTTTATCACCACTCTATAGAGCCAATTTATTTTGTGAGAGGGGGGACAGTTTGTTATATTAACGCCAGAACCCGACTTAGCCTAGTTGGGACCAGGGGCGAAAACTTCTTTTGGAGCCCTCTCTGCTTCATTACTTTAGTAATGAAATAGATTCATTAAAAAAGAAAACAGAAAATGATATTTATATTTGATTTGAGGCCCTTATTTATGTGGGGGCCCGGAGCAACTGCCCATATGCCCCTACCTTAGTAAAGCCTTGATTAACGTCCCTTCTTAATGCGTCACTAGGACTATTTGAAGATTTGACAGATCTTGTAATTTTGAACCACGGTTAGATGATGAAGACGACACCTCAGCTGCCCCTCCTCTCTAAACTTCCACACCACACCAGAGAGAAGACGTTTGGCTGGAACGGATTCAACGTGCACCAGACCCGCTTACATGAACCTGAAACCATCCGGTGCCGAAATGGAGACCTTACAACCATGAAACCGCGGTCACTATATTAGAGAGGGAGAAGGGAGGGTTCTTGAAAAGAACGCTTTATGCGATTTTAAAGGGAAAATATTGTTTCATTCAACGAGTGTTTCACAGGACGAGTAAGATTCGAGAAGGAATTTCGTTCCTTAAGCGAGATTCCAATGTATATTGTTTTTAGAATATTGTCAGTGAGTTGATCATTAGTCGATTTGTCTATCTGAATGAATGCAATTGTATTAATTCAAAATCGCAACAAATTAAATAAATCAAAATATACAAAGAAATCTTGATCTCGAAATCATGGTTCCAATGGGGGGTTCCTAAAAGACAAACCCACTTTTCATTCAGATACATAAACACAAAACCATCTATTGTCTTAAAATACAAAAAGTTCCGACTTTTCCTCCTCCTCCTCCTTTCTTTATTGAACAAGTTAGAAATTCCAAAACAAACCATTCGCTTCCGGTCTTATCCTCTTCCGATGAGACGAAAAGGTAAGTACAGAAAGGGACAAAGAAAGAAAAAAAGTGGTTCACTCATTACGAAGAAAAAAAGAGAAATGGCACGTTGCTCTCTTTAATACAGCCAAATACAATGGACTGCAAGAACGCGGTCAACTGCGCGGTAAATGAACTTTCCAAATTTCCTATCTCCCAAATCACTCTGAAGAATGATTTTTCCTTCTTTCTTATCATTCCTAAAATAAGAATCCATTCGCGTTTTGTTCCCAACGACCGAGTCCGAACACGACTGAGACAGACAAGCCAAATAAAGGATGGGAAAACATTTATTACTCATAAAATGCATTAGAAAAAGAGTTCATTCCACACGATGTAATAATCAAACCAACGGTCTAACAATTCTGACTGGTGTGCTGAACTTAATACTATATACACTGGCGTGCTAAACTTAAGCAACAATGCAAATTTTAAAGAAGTTAGTCATAAGATTGCAAAATAGGAGGTTATTTTGATATGTACAATGAACGCGCCATTCAGTAGAAAGGTGATGTGTACGCAACGTGAGCATACGCAAAACGCGTGTGGTCGGCGCGCGCAGCTCAAGACTACAATGAAAGGATGAATGAAGGCGCAATTAAAGACACTCGTAACAAGTGCAAATGAGCGAAATATGCCTAGAAGAAAACACCTGGATAACTTCACACCAGGAAGAATAATCGGAAAGTTCGAGGAAGGATGACCAGTTTTTAGAGTCGTTTCGTGCGCTTGGAAAGCCTTCCAAAACATAGGAACAATTGTTAGAAAGGTTGATGAGGGCCGCTCTAGGGTAAAACTGCTGTGGATGACCGATATATCGTTCTTCAAGCAAAAAAGAATCCGGTACCAGTCTACAAGCTCACCTACTGTATACCGCAACAGGACAATAAGTGTCGCCATTTATTGTGGTCAGACGCTTTCACAAAGGTGGTCTATTCGCCCGCCGCCCTGAATGTAGAATCCCTTGGAAAATTGGCCTTCGGTAGCATCGTTTTGTGATATAAAGAGCACAAAAACTGGACATTTTATCAATGCAGTCGTGTCCATTGAGTATCTTCACGGATGACAGTAGTTTCAGTACCACAAGTGAATTCTCAACGCCAGTAGATTCATCAGAGACAGGTCGAAACACGATTTCACTCCAGTTACATCACGAAAAGAGCGCTGGAACCTGGAGTTGTTATCGGGGAGGCAGACAGAGCTCCGATTTTTGGCAGAGGTTCTGTAACCAGAGATCGCTATTGTAAGGAGGTGACCCTTCCCTATGTGCGTCCATTCAGAGGTGTTACAGGACCGGACTGCTGATGTTAGCAGCTACGAAAAGTGAAAATATCCCTCGATTGGATTCGCCAGCCTTTTCTTTTGATTTAAATCTCATAAAAACATGTGCGGAATGCTTTGAGAAGACACCTTGCAGCACGATTATATCTTTCGAGGAACACCCAAAGACTGAAACAGATGCTGAGTGAGGAATGGGCACTCTTACTTCAGGAATTGGACAATCCGGTGCTGATGAGTATAGAGAGATGGTGTGAAGCAACCATGGCATTAAGGGGAGTGCATATAAAATGCTAAAGAACATCTGCTTATTGTCCTTTCTTTTGGACAGACAATCATGTGTAGCGATTCTATGAATTTCATAAAGCTTTTTTTTGTTTGATTGATACCATACTATACTATAAACATTGCATTCATTTTTTCACAACTATGCTTCCGTCATCGTTCAAGTACAAAATGTAGTCTCATTTCTGATTTTCATAACCCTCAGGGAGTTATGGCGAAATGCTTAAGTTTTGCACTCCAATGTATGTAGTATACACTGATTCTTTCAAATTCAATCAAAATTATTCCAATCATCAATTTGCTCACATCCTTACAAAGAAACTACCGAAAAGAACACAGGTGTACTTAAATTCCTATCTTAAACTTTGGGAAAATAAGATTAATTTATCAAAAAGAAAATCCATGCAACAAATATAGAAAGTAATTAAAACAATTTTAACCATGAGTACACTCCTGGGAATACGGTTCACGACAATCCGGTCTTGTTTTCTTTTATCTTAATAAAAAAAAGGAAGGCAAAGTGTCTATTAAGGTCGTTCTTTTCTTAGGGGTACCTCTTCATATCTGTATAATCCTTTATCAGCGAAAAATAAAACTAATTTGAGACATTTGCTAAGCCTACGATTTACGTTAATGTTTTGTTAATGTTTCCTGCATTTAAGTGGACATTGCAGAATGTTAAAATATGAACCGTTTAACTAATTTTTTCTTGAAACGTGCAGTGCAATATATAAACATATATAAATTAACAGTACAGAGCCTTCTATTTTAACTCGGCACGTTACCGGTAACTGCTTCTATGGTTCACTGGACCGAGGCAGCATTTAAATTACGATAAATGGAGGGGGCGTAGTACTCAAATGCATATTATAATAGTGAGTTTTGGTATAAAAACTTTGTCTTCAGGTATTGGTTGAGAAAGAAATTCTTAAAACTCAGGGAGTACCTGTTTTTTTTTTTTTTTAATCCTGTCAGTTTTTTACCACATTAGACTGCATTTCGGGAATGTAATGCGATTCATTCGCGAGAGCGATTTTCCAGAAACTAAGATATTTTGTGATAAAAGGAGAAAAGTCGAATATGTCCAAACTTTTGACATATTCGAAATTGTTATTTTAAAGATAAAAATCGCATATCAAAATTCAACTTTTTCCGTCGTTGCTTTCCTTATTTCATTGGCATATAGACAAAATGGGAAAATTACGCAAATTCACTCCATTTACGAGATGGGTCCACAATTTAATGAATTCTACAATTCTGGTGATAAAATCACAGGCTAAGTTTCAGTCATCTCTTGTCTGGATTATCGCGTTCTTAATAAGCCAATACATACTAAGTGTTTTTCCCCTAAAATATAACAGATCAATCAAAACCTCGAGGTAAAAAGCTTTTCACACTTTCATTTTATGTTCGAGAAAAAAAGCGCAGATCTTTCACCAAGATTTTTGAAAGCATCACAAGTACTAACACACGTAATAATATAGTTCTGTGGGAAATCTGGAAAAAAAATCCGGATTTCCTTGTGCACAAAATATTATAAAACTCAAAAAGAAAAACTGCAAGGATCACCAAAAGAACAAAAGAAAAAAGGAAGTAAATGAGTGAAAGTCATTCGAAAGATGGTAATTTTATGCCTGTTTCATCTAATTCAAAGATTTCATCCAATGATGCGTCGCCAATTTATCAGAGCAAGAAGTCGAAATGATTGGCAACAAATTATAAATCAGCCTCCCCTCCCTCGCCAAATAATGCTTATTTGTTATATGTGGTATAAACTTAATGAAAAGCGGGCCAGCTTAAAAATTGTGACACGTTTGTTCAATTTTCTGGTCACGATTCCATAAAATATTAAACAGTTGCCAATTTTCTCTCATACCTGTGACAATCAAAATTGAATGCAACAATTTATGCTCTATTTAGAGCAAAAATTCCTGATGAGTTATAGATCACTTTTAAGTCATCACAAAACCTAAACGTATGTATGGTTGGGTGAAGGCTGCCGATTCCGTTCTTATATATTCTGGGTACCCGAGATTAGTGGTTGATAAAGTCAACTGGTTGAGGGTCCAACTTTTATGCCAAGATAAAAAGAGATCCTGAATTTACATTCTTCAGAATTAAAAACCAATGTCTGCGGTCAATTAAAGAAGATGCAATACTTTCTTTCTCATTTCAAAACAAAAATACAGAGGTGTGTCTAAGTTGTGGAAGGAAGAAAAAAAAAAAAGAGTGGAACCAAAAGTGAGCCATCTGGGTATCAATTGAAAAATCAGAATCCGGATACAAGCCAGAAAAGAAATTCGAAGATGCAACCGATGTCGCCTAGACATATAATCAAGACGACATTATGATAAAAGTCAGTTTTTGCAATAATTGTTTGTAGAAATAAAAAGATAAAGTGACTACGTAGATAATGCCAAAGACAATCTAAAGTAAATAGAAAACAATGAATTGAAATACATTATTAATATGAATTCAATCTATTTTTTGCAACATTAATACTGTAAACACATTGATTACCGCATAGAAATTTATAAAGCCTACGCCAAGGACCGTATGTTTTAAAACATTTTGCCCGTTATTTAAATCATTGTAACTACAGATACAAATGCATTTTTGGGCATGAAATTAAAGCGTGAAAACGAGATAATCCATGAGTGGCAGCCGTACGTAATGTGTCTCAATATATAATTTTGCATTCAAAACAAATAAATTGAGAATGTATACAAAGAAACTCGCTTATTTCATGCCGATTCAAAAGAAGTCACAGAAGAAGTTAAAATTCCGGCAGGTAAAAAATAAAATCAAGAAATTCACAAACTTTTTGAAGGACCTTTACCACGGACAAGATCTTCAATTAGTGAAGTAATAATGATAAATGAGAGACGGGGTACTATTAATTTTTTTGGACCCAATCACTATTAGTAATGTAGAAAAGGTAAATTACGCCAACTGTATGGTAATATTTGTTAAGACCTTTTCATAGCATTTTTCTTTAACAAGTGGCATATGCACACTCTCCCAAGACTGACGCCCGGGATGTCCCTTGCCTCGCAGCTGTTAAATCCCTGCTTCCGATCTAACAAACAATCTAATCAGTAGTAAATCTATCAAGAAAGTTACAAGCCGTTAGAAAAAATTTTACTTTCATAAATAGGGAGCCAAAACTTTACGCTCGTATTTTAAATACATGTCCATAGCTAAAAAAATATAGTTTTGAACTTGGAATTACCTAAATGCCGAAGATATTAAATAAAATCAAGATTTTTTAATAGAAGAATTCGTTTTTAATCACGCAAAGAATCCAGCGCTCTTACTTGAAGCTTTAGACCCGAACCCTGCCATGGATTATTTATATTTCTTCCAGCCTATATAAATAATCCATGGCTATAAACAAGGAATAGCTTGTCAGATTTCAACCTTGTTTACATATCGAGTAAATAATAAAACCTAAGTTTAAGCGATTTGAAGACATCAGAATATTTAAAACTAAGATTTCTTACATTCAAGAATGTATTCTTGAAATTAAGAAAACTGTACATATTGTGATAATCAGTAATTTGCAAAGAGAATTTGTTCCAGAATATTCCGTAACAAATATTCTCAAATGGCACTCAAACTTTTTAATAAAAGTGTGAAGGGGAAACGGAGGAACACTGAAAATGGAAGAATCCAAAACTCCAGAACAGCCAAATAAACATGGAGAAATAAGAATTAGTAATGATAGCAGATTTCCATTGAAAAGAAACGTATAGTGTTCAGTCTAATAACTGAAACAACTTTGTGATAAAATATCCTAAATAATCTCCCCACCACCACCACACACACACACAGGCATGAGAAAGAGCCAGGAATATTAATACAGGCTCTCGTAGCTGTTCGAATGAAAACAACTATCGCAATATTAAAAAACGGTAACCGTAACTGCTCATATCCGGAAATCCTTCACAGTGCAAGTTCCGGCTGTCACCGAGTCTAACAGAAATGAATGGACTTCAATCGCTTTTAATTAATCGAATTTTAATTCAATCGTATTAAAGAAAGTTATATTATGTAAAAACTTCCCTGCACTTTAGAAATACCATCCAGCTTTAACTACTCTAAAAAAATATAGGAAATTCATAAACCTTGAACATCGATCAGAGATCAAGATGCATGCGAGGCCTTTTTATCAAGAGTTTATGCTGCGGGAGTAAACACGAGGTCGAACTTTAAACAACGGAGTTCATTCACATCTGAGGGAAAGCTTGCACCGATTGAGTGTACAATACGGCCGACACAAAAGTGCGCAGTTGAGAACGCCTACTCTTAAGAATATAATTAGTACCATCAAACTTACAGCATACCCAACTCGTATTGATTGATATATTTTGGACGAGGCAACTGCTTATTTGAGGAAGTTATTGACTAAATATTTAAAATCGTAAAAAAAATTATGAATTAAGAAATATAAAGAGTTACTGAGTGTGCTAATACTCAAAAATCTAATTCATTATTAAATACGAATAACATATTTGCAATGCATTGAAATAATCATTTATAATATGTTCGTATTTGAAAGATTTCGTAAATTGATAAGAATAACTTGTTTGAAAGAAAATGAGAGAAAAATCAATTGTTAACTTCCATCATTCAAACAAGAAAATGAAAACAAGACAAAAGTAAACTGCTAATCAAAAGCAGAACAGAAAGAAGGCAGCTCTAGCCTCACCAAAACGCAATAGAAATCTATTCATAGTTGGTCACAGTACAAGTGCAATGCTGTTTACTTAAAGAAACTCCAAAAAAGTTCGTTAGAAAATGAACCATAAACACCCAAATGCGTCAAGAAAAAAAATTTCCAAGCATAATTTATATTTAGAGTATTTCACTCTAGATAATATAAATTAAATACATATTTTGAAAGGGTTTTTTTATATATACTTTTCCGTTAGCCGGGCGGAAGCGAAAAATCTACAAAGAATGTAGAATTTCGCCAAATTTTTTTGGCGATTTTTTGCTGCCGCCTGGTTGGCGAAAAAGTACCATTTTTTTTTTTTTTTTTTTTTTTGTTAGGCAGCTGTTGGCTTAAAGTGCATACGGAATAATAAGATTTTTATTGCAAAATAAACGCTATTGAAATCCACATCAAATTTGCCAAACCTCAATCCTAAAATACAAGCATTGAATAAATTTAGAACAATGCTAAAAGAAAAAAGCATATGATGTACATATGTACATTTATAGATATTTCAACAAATTGTGAAGTGAAAATGTCCTATTAAAGCAAAAATAAACTTGAAAATTATAATACAACTGATGCATTTGAATTCATTACAATAAACAAAAAATGTCACTGACAAGCCAAGTTTACATTTAATATATGTAATTATATCCATCATCAGAAAAATAAATCTGGAATTATAGCTTGTAGAGAATTTTAAATTCTTAAAATTAAAATTGCATTCCAAGAATTTTAGAATTCTATGAGCTTGTTTATTTTTTTCACTGAGCAGCATATAGTAAAAACCAGATTCCTAAAAGTTTACAATTGATCATCAGCTATAATACCAAAATTAATAAAATATGTTTATCGAAGAAAAAAATTATTTGTTTTTAACTTTTAATAATATTTTAATTATAATAAAAATAGTAGAAGTTATAAAATGTCTGAAAAGGAATAGTTAGCTAAATGTATGTGAACAGATTTAGATTATGATATTTACAGAACAATTCATTACCTACGTTTATTCGGAGACACCACAAAATCCCATAACCAAAACTACATCATGATCTCAAATGATAAAAAGATAATAGTTCAAACAATTGAATACTACTATAAACTTCATATATGAACCAGTAAGAACATTCTTCCCACAATTTTCCCCTATGGTATTTTATCATACAAAGAAATTTGGAACACTCAAAATTGAACATATATTTAAAATTTTGCCAGAAAGATTACATAATAAAAATCATGTAGCCTGCTTTTGACTTTTGATAAATGGGTAGATTTTAATATTAACATAAATAAACATAAGAACATAAAAGGCAATAAAAAATTTGGTATAAAGGTGATAATGATAAACAGCATGCCAAATGTATCCCTTTAACTTATTAGACTTTCTTGTACAGACTTTTCAATTATAGCTTTTATACAAAATTTGACAGATTTCTATACTTTGATGTATTTAATTTTTTTAATCATTCTTAGCTCATCCCTTTTCTGATATATCATGTTTATAGATTAACACACACGTGCCATTTATGGTAAAGAGTATTCTTCAAAAAATCATTCTCATCATAATAGCAGCATTTATTGCTTAGTCTTGCTTCTGAAATGCTCTCAATTTTTCAAAATTTTACAAAAATTCCAAAGCTACAAAATTCCCTCTAGCACTGCAGCATTGATTCATTTTTGGCAAACTTTCTTCCACTACTCAGAATTTCAAGTCAGTTTATAAAATTCAAATATCCTTTTTTTTTTCTCATCATTTTACTTTTGTTAATCATTCAGTTAACGGATGTCAACAGATTTTTAACCCTGGTCTGATAAAACATTCAAATGATTTTGATTTAAATCCATTCAGAGTACCCTAGTCTAGACAAAAGAATGTGAAATCCTTACAAAAAGAATGCAAGTCCATTTTAATGACTATGTGTTTCTAATAAGAGGGAGCAAAAATTAGCAAAACTTCAATTAATAGTACAGATGGAAATACAAGACAGGCAAAATTTCTATTTAAAACTTGATAACATTACATGAAGTAATGATCACATTAAAAGAATATTTTTGTGTAAATCAGTTTTGAGACCAGAGGATTTCGTTAATATAAATCATGAGCATATTAAATGTCACTTACCTAATTCCTTTGAAAATTACGAACAGTTAATAAGTTAATTTATTTGTTATTTAAAAGCTATCAATACAGATAATATAAAAAACCATATGGTTTTGGAAAGAAAAGAAGACCACTTAAATTTGCATTTTCTTCATTTGATCCTCTTCTAACAGCTAATTAGTTCATAAAGTTTTAAATACAAATATCCACAAACAATAAAGCAACATGTTTATTTTTAATCCACATTTCACAATTCTCCCTTCTATTGTAGAATAAAATAGAAGACTTATATCATTACAATTTATTAATTTACACCAGGAGGTATTATATACAATTAGTACACCTACCTGTACAAAAAAAAAATACAACCCAACCAAAAATGAAGCTTGATCATCTGGAGGCCTATATCTACATTATAGTTATATACCTTAACTATTCTCTTCCTAATATATTTATTACAAAAAAAATTATAAACTTGCATTTTTAAGAGTTAGAAATAAACATTTCACTACATAATATTAAAGGTCTAATAAATTTGAGCTGTGGCCACATTCCAAAATAAGTAAAACTTAAATTTATCGATATTTATTTTAGTATTACTTATCGATATTATCGATATTTATTTAGTAATTGTAATAAAATAGATTAATATATCAATGACCAATAATAATTGAATCATAGAAAATGCTGCAAATTATTACTACATCTACTTACCTACACCATTATACTCAGTTAAACTGTTCTAAATATGATTCCAGCGATTTATAAATTTGAACAAAAATATGCTTAGAATAATTTCATGGAGTTATTGCTACAATGTTAAAGCAAATAGAAATGCTTTGTATCAAATTTTTACTAACAATTTAATTTCCTCTGAATAATGCAAGGTAAATGAATATGAATTAATGCTTAAGAGTAAAATGTTATACAGTATAAAAATCACTATTTCATAATTTATAGTTAATAAAATACAAAAAAAAATTTTTTAAGGAAATATTTTCTTTTTTTTTATTTTAATCACTTTTATGTACAATAACATACTTGATTACCCACCCTTTCTTAAGACACAATTTATAAAACAAATCAGGTTGATTATGTTGCTTGATTGATTATGTTGCTTAAACATAATGCAGGAGAATATATTTATAGAATATATATTTAGAATACAATAAATACAATAAAATGCCACACAATAAAAACTATTTAACAATAATATATGAAATTTTTTTAATTAAAAAAAACACCTTTGTATAAAATATATAAAATTCTTCTTTCAGCCAATTACATTTATTATTAAAACATTTTTAAAAAATGCTAACTTCTATCAATTCTTATATTACATAAACTCTAGAGTTACTATAAATTGTGCAAATAGATTCTTAAATATGTTGAAAGATTATTACTCCCACCCACACTTTCAATAAAAATTGATTTTCAAAGAATAACACAAAAAATGTAACTAAGATATGATTTAAAAGAAAGCAATTTCCTTCTGTTCTATAAACATAATAGAATTTTTTAAATTATTTTTGTCCGTATTTTATAGAAAAAGTTTAGAAAAATGGAAATTTCAATCAAAAAAGTTAAGTTGATGACTGTACATACTGAAAATATATTATTTTAACTAAAGAACAAGTTAAAAGTCTTTAAAAATATTTATTGTTCAATAATTAGTTGATATATTTTATAAGCAATACATCAGTAAGAAATACTACTGATAACTGGGCACTGATACTACAGTAAAACATTTGCAAGCTTTACTGCTATTATCATAAATTTATACTTTTACATAATTAAGATCCATGCCATGTTTCAAAATAGCTTAAGATTAATATAACCCAGTAGCAATTCAGATTTTAACCATCAAGAAACATCTGTAAACTAATTCCTAACAATCTGCAATTGAAGCTCATTAAAATGATGATGATTGAATGCACAAAAATTGACTTTCTACATTTCTACAATTATTGATTAAATTCACTGATTATGTAGGCAGTTAATACTTAATTTTTTTTTTTTTTTTTTTTTTTTTTTTTTTTTTTGTTCAAGATTAGATTAGTATGCCCCCGAGTTTGTCACCAATATGGTAACCCAAAGGAATGCTCTTCTAAAAACACAAATGCTGATTTGTTCACTACTTTTTAAAATGGCTATTATAGATGAGCTGCAACTATTTTATAAAAAATGTAAATTAAAAATAATTAAAAAATATCAATTAAAAATTTTAATTTTATTCTTTATTATAATTAACTGTTTTTGGTTTTTTTTTACAACTAATAAGACACTGCAATTTTATTTTTAATACGAATAGGAATGGAAATATTCTTTTTCAATTTTTAATTGACAATATGCACTTTAAAAATCCTCTAAATTCTTACTTTCCAAAATTGTCTGCATTGTTACATTAAAAATTAGCTGCAACGAAATTCTTCATAGTTCTTGTAATTCTTTTGGTGATTTAACGGTTGGTTCCCTTGATAATTTGTTATGTCAACAATTGTGCAAGATTAGACGTCAGGTAAATGGAATAGAAGAAAGTATTTCGAACCTGCAGAATGGATGAAGGGCGAATGGAATATATATATGTATGTGTATTTAGGAGTCGTAGTTAGGAAAGGATGATTTTGTTTGATGTTTTGTATGGAGAATGGTTTGATTGCTTTTTTCACCATTATCCCCCCTTTTTTGTTTGCACTGTTCCTGATATCCACATAATTCCTATGTTCAATGTGCTATCAAAGCTACTAGATTTCCACTCACGCTGCTAGCAAAGCTGTAGAATGATTTTTTAAGTTAAAAAATGTTGTCTGGTGCCTTCTACAGATGCCAAAAGCATCCCATGCTCTAACTTTTGCTCTACACCTAACAGACCAGCACAGCCCATTTGAAAAAAATATATATCAGTAAAAAATCATAATTATATTGCAGAAAGTGGTAACCATAACTATTTCGCAGAAGTGTTGGTTTACTT
The DNA here is from genome assembly GCA_026289955.1 of Argiope argentata. Taxonomy (NCBI): domain Eukaryota; kingdom Metazoa; phylum Arthropoda; class Arachnida; order Araneae; family Araneidae; genus Argiope; species Argiope argentata. The sequence goes on from JAOUZG010009953.1 coordinate 462,172, forward strand.
TGCCCATCATCTTGATTGGCGACGGCATCCTTCAAACACTTCTTCACTTTTACTATTTCTTTCATACACAAATTAATTTTGACTATGCTGTATTAAGCATGTGTTTTAAAGAAAGCAGATAAAAGTGCAAAAAAATTTAAGCTTTCCCATGGGGAAAAAAAAGTTTAATAAAATCTAAGGTTGCAATGGATGAAAATGAAGAATCAAGTTAGGAAAATAAATATATAACTAAAGTTATTTTCCCTTCAGAAATAAAATACATAGATAAAAATATATACAATCAGAGAAAACAAAAAGTGAAATAATGTAAAATATCTTTTGAAATTCAAAACAAACAGAATAAAATGATAAAAAATAATTTTTTAAATGTACAAGAGAAATTTAAAAAAATGTTTAGCTTTCTAAGAACAATAAATTTAAATGTCTGCTTTGTAGCTTTAGAAAAAATTGGAAACAGTACAGACATCCGAGGATATTTCTGTCAATGCCCCACTAATGCTGCATACCAAATAAATACACTAGTCGTATTTATGTTAGAAGACATTGCCAAGTTTTGTAAAATATTGGTTCTTTTCTCATACTTTCAAGTGGATAACCCTAATTAATCTCGACATTCTCTTTTAATTTGTTCATACAATGGGCTCTTTAAAAGTCAGTCAATGCTACATTTTATAATTTCCGGCTCTGATGATATATATTATATACTAGCCACCTTTGGCAACCAGTCGGTTCACAAGTATTAATGCTCGCTAAAATTTTCATATAATATTTTATGAAGTTGTTTTTCACCAAAATATTTTTAAACCAAACAAATTTTGATAATCGTATAATTCATTTATAGTATTATTTTCTTCAGATGTTCTGTTCATTGTACTACTCCTCTTTCTCTTTCTATCCGTGCAATGATTGTCCCGGAATTGACATTTTACTTAAATGGTGGAGGGAAAGGTCTAAAATTCTACATTTTTATAGAATGAGATTCAAATTTTTATAAATGGAAATACTCTAAAGAAATAACGACACAATTGGTTTTCAAGAGATGCGAAAGTTTAAAAACAGCTTGGAAAATGCTGCTCACAGAGGAAACAGTGGTGACACACACACACACCCTTCTTTTTTTTTCCTTCACTACTTTTCTTTCTACAAACCCTTTCTTCCCTTCGTTATTCTTTTTTTTCTTCCCTGCCCAGACTTTATTTTGAGCAGCAATAGATTAAATATCCATACAGACTAATAATAAAATCAACTATCTTCTTCCTCTTTTTAAACATTCCGTTATCTATAAATGAAAACCAACTGACTTCCCGTATTCCTTTCTATACAGATCATAATTTATTACTTCCTGCTATCTTACTCAGTTGGTGTGGGGGAAGGAAATGAAGATTTTCGGCGGGAAAGTAAGAAAAGTATCGTTTTACCCATTTTCTTAGCAGTTTTTCCAATTTTTCTCTCCATTAGAACCATCCTTGTGTCTTAACGAAAATATTTATAAAAAATTAGCACAATCGGTCGAGCCGTTCTCCAGTTTTGCGCTTAGCAATGCATTTTGAGATCCATTTTTATTAATATATATATATATATATATATATGACAGTTTGATGACAGTAATCTTTAAAAGTTTTAACTAGCTTTGGGAAAAATTTCAAAAAGTCACCCAGATGGCTGAAATGAAAAGGATGTAAAAGGTTAGACAACAAGGATTACCAATACCTTTCAGCATTTACAGTTTATTGTGTGATAATTGCATAACTAGTTCCAGGAGTTAACCGAGAGAAATTTTGGTACTTCATTTTGCCTCAGCTTACATTATTTATTTAATCACTTTTTCTGCAAAAACTTTATTTTAAATATCCAAGAGGGACATTTAAAAAAAAGCATAAGACTTTGATTGTTTTTCATTTTATAGCTACTACATTTGCAAAGCTATCACAACCTGCTTCAAAGTGGGCATAAATGAACATCCAACATCAGGAAAGAACAAAATGCTGGTATCTAAAATATATTAAGAGAATTGGAAAGTAATGCCAAACAGTCAGTTTCATAAAGTTTATATTTATGTAACTGGACATTTTAAAGATATGAAATTGTTTACCTTGTCATTAAAGGTTTAGTGACCAGAAATTATCCATCTTTTCATTTAGAAACCAGTCTGATATCCCTCACTTCAGAAGTTCAACAATTCAGATATTTCTTGAATTGATGTATTAAAGAGTTATATATTAGAGAATTTGACAAAAAAAATGAATCTTAAAAAAAGTTCAAAATATCATGTATGTAAATAGTAATCAACAAGATCGTTTAAATTCAAAATTATTCGGGCTTGCTCATGAGAGCCGACAATAAGAAATAATTAGAATGTAGCATTTCACATTATGAACACACTTAAATCCAGTAAAACAAACCATGTAAAGATGGTCTTTCTTTATTCATAAAGTTTTGTTCAAGAGAAAGCCCCCCAAAAGGGAGTTTTGTTTATATTTACAAATAATAATGAGGATTAATTCAAACCCCAAGGAGAATATCATGGGGACGAACAAAAAAAAGCAGTTACCAGCTCTAGAAGTTTCTAGCCTTGGCACATATCATTTCATTTGATTACACAGTAATATACAATTTTTCATGTTGAAATCCGATATAAAATCTTAAAAATTTAAAGATGCTTACTAAAATTTCTCAATATTGATATTTGATCCAAGTTTCTTTTACATGGACATGAGAATATTGTAAAGATATACAACTAGATTTTATAATTCGTAGCACTATACACTAATTTTAGAGAACTAATGCGTGAGTGAGGCAGGGGAAAAACCCCATGCCAACAGTTTCAGCATAAAACATAACTAATATGAACGCAAACATAAAATTCAAAGAAAGAAAAATGGGGACAAAAATCATGCAAGTTAACAGGATCATTAGATGAAAATGGAATAAATTTTGATCAATAATTATATATATTTAAATAAGCAGACTACATAATGGTACAAGATAAACAATTATACAAGAGTACTAAATTAATCTCTTAGTTACAAGAGATTGTTTATTTCATCAGAAAAATACAATATAATAAAGTAATTATTTCTATATATTTAGCACACACTGTATTATTTTGCAATAAATTTATCATTAAAAAATTAACACTTTTCTTACATTATACATTTTAAATAGCTAATGTATTGGCCTAGTGAATATTATTAATATTTAGATGACACTACCATACAGAGAAATACAAAGCAGGAAAATATATACTCACCATGGAAAGTGCAAGGCATATGGTTACACATATCTTGAACGCCGTAACAGTATTCACCATATGCATCAGTCCCTGGTGGGTAGACTTCGTTTCCATTGAGCTCATAATATCCAGCAACCATAGCAGTTATCATTGGAGAAATTCAGATCTGGCACTTTAACAACACTCGCAGAAAAATCTAAAATAAGCTGTCAATAAAAACAGCGAACCAAAACGCTGCAATAAAGCATTAGTATACTTGCTTACTTCTTTTAAAACGAAAAAAAAAAATCCCTGAAAGATTTCAAAACCGATCCGAAATTTCTAGCTGTCAAGAATGTGGTCCAGTATTTTAAAAACCAAAACACTGAAAATTATCCGAAACTTGGAATTGCGGAACACAAATGCAATATACTATAAGACAATTTTCAAAACGAATCACAGGAATTTCAGAGGCTAATTTATTAATAAATATGTTTCACGATCCTAGTGATGACGTTGAAGAGCTTACTTGACATATCTTCTGAAACTTACATAATCTTTTGTAGGATGAAATCCGTAGCGCTACGTATATAATTCACATAGTGTAAGGTATCCAATAGCAAAACATCCCAAATTCCTAATGTGAAAAAATAGTTTAAACACAAGGATTCAGATCTTTTTTAATATGCAATCCACTTGTGAAGTCACAATCACGGCAATTGACACCGACCGCTGATAGAGCAATGTGCATACTTTTCACAAATAGGCATTAGCAGTCTCAACTACAGACCTAACATAGCCTCGAAAGCATATAATTGAATGACGTCATAGAAAACTAGAATATTCTTCATTGAAAGCGCTACCTATTCTGAAAAAACAATGGGGAGTACTCAGAACTAATATTTTTATATTATTCAGTATTTCAACAACGCATTAAGTTTTGTTGAACATTTAAATTTACATTTTAAAAAACATTAATAAAAGAATGATGAATGCTTCAAACAAAGATTGCCTATTCAATAGCTATCTTATCCGGATATTTTCCATTTACAATCTGATAAAAAAAACATTATATTATAATCAGGGATTATTATATTGCATTATAGTCAGGGTGGTCCATTTTGGCGGTGCTACACACAGGACTCCCGCGATTGAGGGACACCAGCCGTGACCCTAGCAAGAGATCTCGACGATAACGGCGCAATATAATTAAGAACTAAAATAATGTTTTAAATGGTGTACACGAGATGGAAAGAAGAAAAGTTAGAAGATGAAGGCAGCCACGTATTACTATATCCAAATGCATTCTGCTTCTGATATTTTCCATAAAAATAAAAAATAAAAAGCTTCAATCATTATTAGGTATGAAAAATTTGAGAAAAAAATTAAGTATAAATTATTCTTTTATAATGTTTATTGAAATAATTGATGCGAGTGGAGAACTAGCGAAAACTCTATTGGTGTCACGTGAATCCGCAATTTTTGAATAAGCCGGTAACAACTCACCTCGGTTTTAGAATTAAGATTTTTCGTCAATGTGAGAAGCGTTAAAAAACAACAGCTAAAAAAATGATTCAGATCTGGCTCATATCGTAAATGCAGTCACTTAAATTTATTTTGTAAATCGAATAACTTGTCTTGTCGTAGAAATAAATGTTATGTTTGTTTTCAAAGCGAGTAGTTTTTTTTTTTTTTTTTTTTTCAATCACAGTAAAAGAATACGTGTATCATAGGCGAGTACACGGCTTGGCGTCCGCGATAGGACTGTGGTTTGAAATCAACGATTCGAAAGAGAAGTGAATTATTTTGACGATAAATTGTTTGTTATTAGAAATTTATCGATATTTTGAAGTAAGAATCACTGTTTTAGATAATAATGGAAGCTTTAAAGCTTAAACGGAAAACTGTTAGATCTGCATTTGCTAGAGTATATGATAAATTGGATGAGTCAGCGAAAGCGGAAGTGAACATTGCAGAAGATTTAGAATGTTTGGCAACCTTCCAACTGCTTAGCGAGAAAAATAATGAAGGTATTCTGCATGTTGAATGAAGGTATTCTGCATTTTTTTCTGACGTCTGAAGATATACTGGAAGACGATATCGAAAGGGAATCTCTTTCAGCAGATGAGTATTCTCTCAATTTTAAAAGGATGAGTTTATTAATCGATCGGAAAACTTATCCTGGTAATAACACTGATATATTATCTTCAGCTGGTGGTGTAAAGAGGAAATTCAAGCTGCCTCGTTTGGAATTAAAGAAATTTGGAGGTGAGATTAAAGATTGGCGGCCGTTTTAGGGTCAATTCAAGAAAATTGACGAAGACGACGATACAGATGAAACCAACAAGTTCCAATACTTAGTCCAAGCAACTATCCCGAATTCCAGAGCGAGGGAATTAGTTGAAAGTCCCCCCCCCCCAACATCCGGAAATTATTGCATGGCGATTGACTGTCTAAAATCCAGATTCGGCAGAGATGATTTATTGGTTGAGTATTATGTTCGAGAATTATTAAAATTGACACTCGCCTTTAATATCGAAGAGAAACACGTTAAATTGTCAACTGCCTATGACCGCCTCGAAATTCAATTGAGATCATTGGAGACTCTTGGCTTCACTACAGCCAAGTATGCGGCCATGTTATTTCCCCTGGTAGAGTCTTGTTTAAGTGAAGAAATTTTAAGAGTCTGGCGGAGAAATGATATAAGGGCGGATGGAACAGATAACGCGAAAGAATCTCGCTTGGAAAGTTTGATGAAATTCTTGAAGAATGAAGTTGAAAATGAAGACAGGATAGCCCTTGCTATGCAAGGCTTCTCTTTAAAGGAAAGTCACAAGAATATCAAACTTAAAAGAGACTTGCCGGCAGCTGCGGGTCTTTTTACAGGAAATTAAAACTCTATTTTGAAGTGTGTATTTTGTAACAAGAAGAATCACGAATCCAGAGAATGTCATACTGCACCAAATTTGGATTTTAATGAAAAAATGCAGCGATTGAAGAAAAGAGGTTGCTGTTTTAGATGTTTTAGTAATGGGCATGTGCCAAAGCGATGCAGGGTTCAAGTGCATTGCAGGAACTGTAGTTAAAGACATCATGCTGTGATGTGCCTTGATAGAAAGACCATTGAGTCTCCTAACACTCAAGAAGCAGCGGGCAGTTCAATAAATTCTGGACACTTCAACACATTGACCAATCCCACATGTTCTACAAATGTTTTTCTACAAACCCTAGTCGTGATTCTACGGGGAGAAAAATAGGATTTTGCTGTGAGGGCTCTCATAGACACGGGGAGTCAGAAATCTTATATTACAAAAGAAGCTGCTAAGAAAATGAAGTATCCTGCATTGAAAGAGACTACTCTTTTTCATACTTTGTTTGGAGGGGTTCAAAATCCACAGAAACATTCAGAATATAAGATTTTTGTAAGTGATTTTGAAAAGAATTATCATTGCACTTTTAACGCATTTGATCAAGAGAAAATATGTGCCGAAATTTGCCAGATACCCTCTGGGTTCTGGTCAAAGCAACTAGAGGATAACAGAATTAATCTAATGGATCAAGAATGTTTATCATTTTGTTCTTCATCCACAATCCATTTGCTAATTGGTGCTGATATAGCAGGAAAATTGATGACTGGAAAAATCCTCAATTTAACTTGCGGATTAACTGCTATTGAGACTTTGCTTAGTTGGACACTTATGGAAAAAGTACCAAGCACTTCAGATTCTATAAGCATGACAGTGACACACTTATAAAAGAATGTAATATAAGTGACTTATGGAAGTTAGAAACCATTGGAATTACTGATCCTGCTGAATCGAAAAAGAAGAATGAAATGCATCAAGATACTTTAGAGTATTTTCGAAACATTCTGACAATTAATGAGGAAGGAAGATACGAAGTCGCCTTACCTTGGGTGTTAGAATCCTCCCTGCTCCCTGACAACAGACAAATGGCTGAGAAACGACTTTCATCTGTTTATAAAAAAAACTTGCAGAATCCGAGAAGGTTGAAATATATGCAGATGTTTTTAAAAAATTGATTGCTGACGATGTTACTGAAGAAATAGAAGATGAAAAAGAATTAAATGTACACTATCTCCCACACAGGCCTGTATTTAAAGAGAACAGCAGTACTACAAAAGTGAGGCCAGTTTTCGATGCATCCGCACGTATAAAGGGTGCACCCTCACTGAATACCTGCTTAGAAAGCGATCCTAATTTAATTGAGCTTGTTCCTTCCCTACTAAATAGTATCCGAAAATTTCCTGTTGGAATAGCACCAGACATTGAGAAAGTATTTCTTAAGATCAGAATTAGGGAGAGGGACAGGAATTACCTGCGATTTTTATGGAAAACTGAAGACAGTGAAATGAAAATCTACAGGCATCATAGAGTTGTGTTTGGTGTCACTTGCAGTCCATTTCTTTTAGCGGCAACTTTGAATTATCATTTGGAAAAGGGCTTTTGAATACTGCCGAAATTTTGAATAATTCATTTTATGTGGATAATTGTGTCTGCAGTTTGAAGAATACAGATGAAGCTAATAAATTTATTGTTGAATCTCAAGCATTGATGTCTTTAGGAAAATTCAATCTACGAAGCTGGCAGTCAAATTCTTCATGTGAAATTATCGATAATCTCGACAAACACCAAACTGTACCTTTATTGGGCCTAAACTGGGACCTAAAGCAAGATACTCTGTCTTGCATCATAAACTGTCCGAAAGATGAAAACCTGGCTCTTACTAAAAGAAGTCTACTTTCTTTGACTCAGAGTATATTTGACCTTTTAGGTATATCTTCTCCCGTAACCATCATTCCAAAGTTTATACTTCAAGAATCCTGGAATCTTGGACTTAAATGGGATGATGCCCTGCCAGAAAGCCTATCAAAGTGATTTTGGAAATGGCTGAAGAGTATACAGAATCTTTCAGAGGTCAGAATACATCGGTGGATGAAACTAAGTAAAGGTGATGAAACCGCTAGTCTGCATGTCTTCTGTGATGCAAGTGTTAAAGCGTATGCCGCCTGCATTTTCCTAAGAGTGAAGATCCAACAGAGCTTTCGCTAGTTCTCCACTCACATGAGATTTCAATGAACCTTATAAATGACTCATTTATATTTAATTTTTTATCCTCAAAATTCGAATACCAAATAATGACTGGAGTTTGGTTTTTTTTATAGAAAATATCAGAAGTAGAATGCATTTGGATAATATAATACGTGGCTGTCTTCATATCATCTTTAAATTTCTTCCTTTCTTCTTTTCATTCCGCATTAACCAGTCTGAATACTATTTTAGTTTTCAATCATGCTGAGGCCTCTCAATCGCAGGTTCTTGGTTCATTGCATCCACCACCATCACCAGATGACCTGCCCTGTTGACAGGCATAGAGCCGACCTTCTTTATAAATGGGCTGCCTGTGTTCAAAAAATTACTTGGGGTCCTAAGTTTTTTGCTAAAAATATTACAAAGAATATATTATTATTGCATGTTTATTCGTAACCTGGATTTGTTTTTGCTATTGATAACTTCAAAAAATACTTCTTTTTTTAAAAACAAATTTTAGTACAGCAAGTGCCTGTATCCTTGAATAAAGGTAGCGCATTTTTCTGGTGATCTCGGCGTCCCAGTTCCAGAATGTTTATTCTTCTTCTGTGTTTTATCAGCTAGGTACATGAAAATGCCACCACCACTCTTGTAAAAGGGGTGGTGCAAATAAATGGGACGCATGAAGTAGCTAAGTCATAATTCTGTCTCTAGTTGGCAGTATTGTAAAAACAAGAGACGCTCACTAGGCTTAAATCATTGACAGATAAATGTCAGTGAAATTGTAAAGTACCCTAAGTAACAACAATAGTATAGCAAGTTTATTTAAGCGTATTTCTACATTTTTCTTGAAAGACTAAGCAGTTTGTGTGGAATTTTCTTCTCCAGTTGCTGACTGAATTGTAACTTCTGAAGTGGAGTAATATTATTGCCAGAATTACTTCATAGGCAAGAAAACAGATCGACTTGTGACTTCTTGAAATTTAGCATTTATTTTTTTTTTTTCCTTTTCTGCAAACCCAGAGGGATATTTCCTTGACATAGACATAATTAAATCTAGCAACATTAAGCATTTTATGGTATGAATTATCAAATACTATATTCTATCTAATCTAGAAGATCAGGCAAATGACCGTAAATCTGTTTATTTTGTGGCTATGAAATGTTGTACATTTGTATAGATTGTAATACATTTGTAAATTCCGTATATTTCCAAACCCGTCGATTGTTTCAATTAATTTTTTTCTTCTCTTATTTCCATACGCTATTATTATTCAGAACCTTAATTTAGTTAATCATGTTGCGGCCCGTAAATCACGTGATCCAGATGTATTGAGCCCGCCGCGTCTCCCTGATGACCAGCCATGGACAGTACAGGGCCTGACTAAGGCAGGGGCATACGGGGTAGTTGTCTCGGGCCCCCACATAAATAGGGGCCTCTAAATCGGATAAAAATTTTGTTTTACGTTTCCTTCTTTAATGAATGTTCTTCATTATTAAAATAATAAAGCAAAGGGGGCCCCAAAGAATTTTTTGTCCCGGGCCCCAGCTAGGCTAATTTGGGCCCGGACAGTAGAAAGGTTTGATTGGAGGAAGGTTGAAGGTCTTAGCATTTATTCTTTTTCCTTTTCTGCAAACCCAGAGGGATATTTCCTTGACATAGACATAATTAAATCTAGCAACATTAAGCATTTTATGGTATGAATTATCAAATACTATGTGACAATCTTCGGCGAATACTGTTTGCGTTTTGAAGATGTTGGATTATTTAAACGTAAAATCTGGACACATCCTATGCAGTGCAGACAGAGACCATGATAGCAGCTGTTGAACAAATGCACATGATTGCAATAAAGCGAGAGCAGGTTGTTCGATAGTTTCCCATTTAATTACAAAATTTTACATTATATTAAAAATACAGTAGCAGGTGCTTTTTCAAACACAAACAGCTCTGTTGCATAGAACCGCTATTTTCTCCAAGACTGTTAAACTGTGAGTCATCTTTTTCCTTACAAAATTCGAACCTATACTCAAATTACTATATGTATAAAATTTAATTGTGATTTATTTTTGATAGGATTTAAAAAATTGCATTTTCCATTGCTTCTTACGTTTGACGATTTTATCGTTTTCGATCATTCTTATTTCGTTTCTAAATTTATCCTGAAAAAAGGATTAAAGAGGTTGGGGGGGGGGAATATGGATGATTCTCACATATCATTTTACAAAACCAGTTCTTTACAATAAATTAATTAATTTTATTAAATATTTAAAATTGATATTTTTAATGCTATAATCAGTAGAAAACTATCTATCTAAAAATTAAGAGGTTATAAATGGCAACATGCATGCTAGGAAGGATTCTTAATTTATAATATATACAGCTTTCATATATATATATATAT
>JAOUZG010009953.1:474647-518515 GCA_026289955.1 Argiope argentata
TATTGCAGGGTTAAAATGTGCACCTCGGAGCAATTTTTTTAGTAAGAATTTCAATTTATTAAAAATTAAGCATTTTTTGCGATAATTTCCGAAACATTATTGCACAATTATTATTTTTACTTCAATTTTAAGTTTAAAAATTATCTTTTTTAGGATATCAATAATTTAATCTTTAAACTATTATCCATTTTAATGATATTTTTGAAATATATTCAAATCATTTTTTTCAACAATTTATTTCGTACAAAATAAAATTTAACCTGCTCGAGCACATTTTGTGTGCATGGCAAAAAATAAATAAATTAGCTTTTATCAGCGAGTTGCCATTAAACGGACAAAAAGCTAAAATTAAAAAAATAATAATAAACAAGCTGAAATCATTGCAAATCTAAAAAATATAAAAGTGTAATTTTCAGCTCATGTCTGTTTGAAATGAACCAAATATGAAATAGATTTTCTAAAAAGTGATTACAAGAAAAAGTTTCCTGTGATCTTTTACAATATCTGGAAAATCAATTTAATAAATTTTATTTAAAGAAATAACTTATTAAAACATCCCAATTTTAACATCTGTCACAATTTGATACTTTAAGTTATTTAATTGAGTAAGTCATGGATGGAAAATAGTGAAAATTCAATTTTGATGTTTATCGTCACTAATGTTTAATGACTCTCTCAACTGATTGTGATGTGCATAGATAGTGTATATGAAAAATAAACCTTAAAGAATTCAGATGGTATAGTTTCAGTTTTGGCATAATATAAATAAGCTTTAGAGGTCTAGTTTCACGAAAAACCTATTAAGAACAAGTCTGGTGAATACTAATTCTGTCTGAATTAAGTATTCTTGATTTATAATTTGTTTGGGTGTTCTTAGATTGACATTATAGCTTAAGAATCAACTGATAAGCCATTAAAATTTAAATGTTACATAAAGGCATTATATAACACCTTTATGAAGTCTCAGAAGCGAAGTTATTCTCTTCTCATCACTTTCAAAGTTCATTTGGTCTCACAAATGATGAGCTAGTTTCTCCCATGTAAAAGCCTTATGAATATTACATTTATTTAAAACCAATTAGACAGACGAAAAAGAAGTTTGTTTAGAAAAAAAAAATCTAAATTATTTCGTAAGGAATGTATGAAAGAAAAGTGATCACTTGGACCTATTGGGAAGATTTCAGTTTTCTATTTTGTTTCTATCTATAAAGTTTTATTTTAGAAATACATGATTTAATAGATGCATGATATCCACTCTAATTAGGATCAGACAGCTGGTTGGTAAACCACTGGTAATATACATACATCTGCTAACAAAATGGTCTAAATGAATTAAACAACTATATTTAACTTGAGTCAATAAAAGCACCTATGAATTATGAATTTTAAATCTTTACAAAGACCTTTCACTTCCCCATGTATCATATTTAACAAATATTTTTCAGACACTAATATTTTAAATAAAAAGAATTGCCAATTTTAGGGATTGATTTAGTGAAGAATTAATTCACTAAATCAATCACTAAAATTGGCAATTCTTTTTAGAATTAATTCATTGAAGAATTAATTCACTAAATCAATCACTAAAACTGGCTCATTTACTAAAATCTGAATATCACTATTCTATAACGTTATACGATTTTAGATAATCCTATCGACGTCTCAAAGAAGATTTGCCAATTTTAAGATTCATTGACGGACAAGGGTTTCTCAAGACTAACAGACCTAAGATTATAAAAAGTGTGATCGTTCTAAAATTGTAATAGTCAAAACTGATTTGATCGCAGAGGGTAGAAAACGTTCATTTATTTGATTGACGGCATCTTAGATCGAAGCCCCCACAGTGCTGGAAACCCACAAAAGAGCCGCTGGCACTCGATGACGTCACGCTGATCGAGACATCACGAGAATGCGACTCATCAGAGTGGGGTTAATTCATTACTCGTATGAGACGGAAGCTGTGGAAGTGTTGCCAATATGCCTTTAAAAATAAGAAAGTTTTAAATATAAAAGTTCTAAGAAATCAAAAATTTGCTTTGATTAGTGAGTTAAAAATTGGTAAAATATTCTCCTCTCTGAAATATGTTGGTCAAAAAAAATTATTTATTAATGTAAAGATATATATAAAGTTATTTATACTTAGTCTGTTTCTGATTAAAATATAATAATAAATACTCTTCATATTGCAATTCTAACTTTTTAGATGAAACTTTCTTTTTTATTCAAGCTATAAAATGTTTGTACTTCAAAGAAAGTTTATGAAGCATTTGTTTGAAATCGTAATTAATAAATGCGGATATCTAAAATACCTACTCAGTTTTCTTTAACGTACAACAAAGAACGAAAAGTGTTAAATTGCATTACTTTACGGGAAGGAAGAAAAATCCATTGGAAATTGTGATGAGTTCACTTGTTTCTAGTTTGAAATAAATGCGTTGATAGAGTGAGTAATCTGATATCAGTAAAAAAAACTAATTAGAGCAGAAAGACACAGTTGAGAACATTTAAATTTCAAACAACAACAAAAGAAATAATAATTGGATTTGAAAATCATCACTAGTGTGAAAGTTAGAGCTCCCAAGTTTTAATTTACAAAATTGATTTTAATTTGGCTAAATGAACGTCCTGTTTTAAAGAAACACTATTGATATTTTGGGGCGCACATTGCAATTTTGAGCCCTGGTTAGACAACAAGGACGTCGCCTGAGGTGACACTTCCCTTCTCCAAGCTGCCGCACCCCTGCAGCGGAAGGGCTTTTGGCCATGACAGTTTTACCGTGCACCAGACCCGTTTACGCGGCGGTTCTTCGGTGTAATCAAGTCCCGAACTTGAACTTCTTCAATTCCGAAGCTGAGGCCTTACCACCAGGCAATAGAGGTTCTTTTACAAAATAAGGGTAGGAGGAAAACCACCGAGAGTGGTTCCCCCCCCCCCCCAAAAAAAAACTTTCTTGCATCTCTCTAACAAGAGGGAATTTGCGTTTTAGGCGAGTTTCTTCCAAAGTGATTTAAACAAAAACTTGACACAGATCTACAATTGCGGTCACAAAAACCTTTTCGCTCGTTTTTTGGTAATTGCGTCGACATGCTTATGAACGCACAGACTGACAGAAATATAACTCTTATTGAATTTGGTTTAAAATTTGATAAATGCCTGCTATGGATGTTGTGTGTACTAATGTTATCCAGCTGGCTTTCTTAGTTTTATAATTACCGTGGCCGGCTCTCTAGCACAGAGATAGCGCGTCTTCCTCGTATTCTGGGATTCCCGGGTTCGAATCCCGGTTTGGGCATGGTTGTTCTTTGTGCTATCTATGAGATGTGTGACTGTGCCCCCCCCTGTAAAAGGGGGTTGTGCAAGCAAATGTGGTGAGCGTGCAACTAAGTCGTACTCTTGGCCCTAGTTTTCGCTACTTTAAAAACAAGAGACGCTCCTTTCGGCTTAAATCTACTGCTGTATCAGCGGGGGGCTTGTCTATGGCAAGTGCCATTAGTAACAACATCCGTGTTTTGGGCAGCTAACATAGCTCGTTCGTTCAACCAAAAATTATCTCTGTAATTTTGAGCGATGCCTGGGAAAACCTTTTGAATGAGCTCGGTTTTTGATTTTGTAAACTGAAAGGCAATGTAATGCAGTCAGTTAAAACGTCTACAGGAATTTTGGCATTACCAATGAGAATGAGTTGTTTTGAAAATATTTTTCCAAATTGATCAATTTGCAATTCGACACGCATGTTCTTGCTTAAATTTAGTATTTTAACGTTTTTCCACAAAATGGAGGATTTTAAACATGCCATGAATTCATCCGCTGGTGTCGACAGTGGAATGACTGGTAATTTTTGAAGAAAATCCCCTTCTGCCACAATCATCGCTTCATCAAATCGGTTTTGATTGTTTCGTAGATCTTTCATAGTTGTGCCTAATGCCTCCAAAGACTTTTTATGTGCCGTCGTGCATTCTTCCCACACTTTCAACTTTCATTGCTGCGAAGCCTTTGCCATTGCAGAGTTCTTCGAAATGTTGCATGTCGGAGTTTCGTTGTATTGTATGTTCAATGGTGCTGAATGGGCTTTTTGATCGCTTTCCAACAACGTGACTGCAATACCAGATGAAGCAAGCGTGAGTGTAACTTTTTTTGTGAGAGCGAATTTTTGCTGAAATCAATGAAATCAAAAAAGTCTTTCCTATTCTACCCGGAGCGTCCAAAAAGTAAATCCCTTCTGTTTATTCCAGTCCATTTGAACTTTAATAAGTGTATCAAAGACATACGTTTTTGTTGGGTCAACCGCGGAACATTTATTCGAACTGATGCCCTTAAAGCATTGAAATCGTACAGTTTTTAACGTTGCAACTTTTGATTAAAAGCGTCGTGTGTTGGGCGGTTAGTCGCGGCCATGCCTAATTGAGATAATACTTTGTTTGGCATCATCAAGCACATGTCCTCAACGCCTCACTGTAAATTTCTTCCGTGATTTTTAAATGTAGATTTCCTCTTCTATTGCGCATTTTATGCAACACATCGTCACGATGTATAGTAAAATAATGACATTGTATCACGATGTATCTTCAAGATATTGTTACGTTTTTAGCGTAGCGGGTTCGGATTGAATGGACTTTACTTGACAGCACAAACAAACTTATTTACAGCTATTTACAGAATGATTTGATGAAGGAAAACTTCAGATAAAAAATAATCCAGTAGTCAACAGTCACTTACAGCGTAAATGCAAGTCTTACCCACAATAAAACAGACTGCAAAGCAGTTATCGTATAGCACAGCAAACAATAAATCACAGCGAGCTCAATAATACAACGTTGACAGCAAACGTAAACACAGCTCACTAATAACAAGCGAGAAAAGTAATCCGTTAGTCCAGCGAGACGCTTCTCTTCTTAGAGGAAACTCTGCCGAAACTCTAGGAATCGTTGAACGAGGCGCCTAGCAGGGGCTTATCCTCTGGCTCGGCTATTATCACAGAGGCCTGGCTAGGAGAGAACTGGCTTGGACTGCGAGACTCGCTGTTGTACCGTCGAGGAAAGAGGTGTCGAGGGAAAAAAGGATGGATTCCTTTTGGCTGCTGGCGTCGAAGAGAAATGACTATTTAAGAGGTGAGCAGGACAGTTTTTTCTGTTGAGAGAATCCATTAGAATGAAAAGTTTTTTCATGGGGTCAGCAGTGAATTTAATTTCACGTATGGCTGCTTTTAATTTCGGGAAACTATTAAAAAGTGATCTAATTTCATTGAGTAGATCGAACATATCAGTGATTTCAGAGTGCGAATTATTTTTCAAGATAGAATGAGGTGAGTATTGTCTGATTTGTAGGCTTTTGGCGTGGGGGATTAACTTGGAGCATATTTGCATAAGAATTATTTGGTTGAGTAAATTTGGAAGCAAAGTAGTTTTTTCTATTAAGCTGGGGGTTAGTCGTTTGAGTTCTTGGGAATTTGGGACAGCTTCTGTAACTCTGCAGGAAACTCTGCCGAAACTAAGGCAACCCGTCCCTTGTATAGCCGAACGAGCGCACGCCCTAAAGCACGTGGGGCTTCGTCAACGGTCAACAGATGCTACCAGAATATTCCTTTCGCCAAACAAACCCGGCTGGTGAGTAACTCCTCGTCAAACGTCGCCAACCTTGGCGAGCCCCTGTGGTGATCACCAGCTCGTAACAATATCGTCACACTTATCCTTGTAATTGATCCATAAATCAATTCGTTTTGACGGGAAGCATGTTGATATAATTAAAGAAAACAGTAGCGAATAACTATCTTTACCGGTAATTTTTTCTGCTACTAATGCCGGCGGATATGGTTTCAAACATTTGCCATCCACCATACTCGGTGAATTTGGATTAAGAGGTTCCACAGGGGTCAGGAATCATATTTTTGATTACAACCTCATGCAAGTCTGGATCTACTCGTTCATCAGGAATTTCAGAATATATGATTTTATCAACTTCATTTGCTTTTATTTTCTCAATCAACCAAATAAAGATATGTGCATGAGGCAGTTAACACTCCTTAAAATCACTATGTTTCACAATGAGCTTTTGTCGGAAGACACTTGCTATAATATCGTGGCGATCAGTTGGTGATTGATTAGGAAATAATTCTTGTTTAATTTTTGCTGACATAGGATTGCATGTAAATGTGACAAATAAATCTGCTGTGCCACAGTGTCGAGCATACGTCATGGAAACTTGAGCATTTTCATGCATGTCAAGTATTTCCAATATATGTTGCGGGAAGAATTGTCATCCGGCCGACATTGTTTGCATTTCGATTAACATTAATTGTATCGAAGGTGAATATACTCTTCAGAACGGAGTTTTGTCTGGTTGAAACTGATGGATGTCAATCCTTCTGTTTCTATTTTGAGCATACATGTCACCAGGATTTGATGAAATAACGCCGACATTTTAAGGTATGATTGTCTTCATTTTCACGAACCATCAGGCGATAAGAGTAATTATTCATTGGGCTAACTCTTTTATTAGTTTCAGCACCTACAAATAAAATAATGTTTTAATGACAATCATTCAACATGCACACGCCACCAGATGATTGTAGACAAACAGTTTTTATAATCCAGTGACACATGAATTATACATAGCTGATAGAAAATGTCAACTGTTAAATCAAATTTCTAATTATGTATCGGAATTTTTTTTATCACGATAACCATCTTCACCTTTCCTAAATAAGATTGGATATTGTAGCGCATCGTAAGAGCAGTGTGCTTCATATACACGCTGTAACTGATAATTGCTGTGATATGAAACTATATTACGAGCTCCAAATTTTCTTTAACCATTACAATGGCAACTTCATCGATTGTTGGTGCATTGAAACGTCTTGCATGTTCTCCGTCAGGAGTTTTATCAGCTCTGATTACAATTTTATGATCATCAGAGGGCATGAGATCCAGATGAAACAATGCTTGTAGTTGTTCTGTAGTATACCTTCTCACTGAACTGTTATTATCACTACGCTGATCAATTTCTTCTTTTGTATTGCTCATGAAATAAATTTGCAGGAATTTGTAGTCACCATCTAATACCGGCAACAGTGAACCTGCTTTGTGATATATTTGATTTTGTATCTGCAAATTAAACAGAAAAATTATAGTTTGTACACAAAAACTAAAAAAAAATTGTTACCTTAAAAAGGGGCATGGAATTGCCGTGAAGTATATTTTTTGCCTCAAAGGAAGCCATTTGTAAAAAGTTATTATATTTTTTATACCTTTGAAAGAAAATGTATAGAATCCGTTCCAGTTCCTTAAATCAATGACTACAATCGCTCTTTGGCGAAAAAAAATGGCACTAATTTCACTTTGCAATTTTCAAAACGCACTCCATTTTCTTCATTTTTGTACACAAGTGGACTAAATTAAGATATGGAAGTCCTTTCCCCAAATATCTCAAGAAATACTGGATAAAAATAATGGATATAACTTATAATATGACAATAATGTGTGCTAAGGAGAAATTAATGTGTCATTAAATGACACGAGTTATTGCCCACAGTCCAATGTGAACTGAATTTCATGATGAAAGATGGCAATGAAAGTGAGGCTTGTATGGTATGTGGTCGCCTCTAGTATAGTATGTGGTCATCTTTGACAGATTAAATAGCATGCACAACGACTTGCATGCTGCTAATAAGAGAGTTAAGGAGTGCTTGTGAAACACCATCCCACTCGTCCACCAAAACAGTTTTTAACTCTGGAATGATTTTGGTTGGGGGTTGGCATATCGCAATAGCCCTTCCAATAGCATCCCAAGCATATTCAATGGGATTAAAGTCAGTAAATTTGGCTGGTAAATTCATTCGATGAATATCTTCGCTTTCCAGATACTCCTCGACCAGGGCAGCCTTACATGGTCGGGAACTGTCTTGCATAAAATAGAATTCAGGGCCAACAGCACCCTTGAAAAGACGCACATAGGGTTGTAGAATTTCATGTCTGTACCTCTGGGCATTCATGGAACCAGTGTCAAACACATGGAGTGGTGTGCGAGTAACTTGCATGATCCCTGCCTAAACCATCAATCAGCATAATGGTCCCTTTCCGTGATGTTACTGGAATGGTATCGGGTCCTAGGCTCCCTCCATATGAATATTCACCGAGAATCTGGTTGTAGACTGATTCATGACAAATCTGTGAAGAGAACATTAGCCCATTGGAGCTGTGTCCAGTGTTGGCGCTGTTTGCACCATTGTACACGCTCTTTTTTGAGTAAAGGAGTGAAGGGATGCAAATGGGAGATTTCCTGGCATACAACCCTCTGTCACCAAGCCTCCTGTCAAATGTCTTCCTTGAAACTAATGTTCCTGTGGCAGCGGTGAGGTCCCTAGACTGTTATGTCCTCTGGCACTTGGCAGTAAGTAACAAATACTGGTCTTCATTGAGCGTTGTTGATCTCAGACGACCTTGTCCTGGTGTTCTGAACATTGTCCAATTGTTTTTAAACTTACCCCACAAATTCGAAGCAACTCTTGGAGCTACATTCAATTCCCTAGCAACCTGAGTTTGGGACTGCCCTGCCTCAAGTCTACCCACAATTCTCCACCTCATACCTTCGTCTAAACGATGATGTTCACTCATTTCACCGAAAAATCGACAAAAAATAACAATATTATTCAAAAAACACAATATAATTCGCTACTGCGTTGTAGAGTGGAATGAGTTTAGCAGCTGTCTGCAGACTTTTACACCTCTTGCTGGCTTAGCAATGCCCACAAAAATACGTAAACTCATCTCATCGACGCCGACACCATACTACTATTATATGGCAACCAACTGCCCAGATTTTATGTGATATTTTCCGAGAAATGTGTGAAAATGCCTTCCATCTCTTAACTTTGTTGACCAGTGTATTTCAATGCCTTACAATGCGCGCAAACTAAGTACATAGATCCAGTAGCAATGCATTGGTAGGAAATGAAGTCATTTGAAGCATTGTAACTGAATGCCTCTCGTGAACTACTAAAAACCTCTTAAACACGACGCGTTACACGTAATTGTAATATCCTAATCCTTTCAATTTCATTTCGTCCTTCACATTGCTGTGCAGTCCGAAGTAGATTAAAACTTAGCTTGATTTGTAGTGTTTTGAGTTCTTCGACCCAAATTGCTATGCCCGCGTCTTATAGACGGCTTAGTAGGTCTAAATGTAAGCGCACTGAACAAATAAGCATACATTGTTTTTCGGGAGAAGCGAAAAATTTAAAAACAACGAAAAAAATTCCACGCACAGAAGAAATAATGAAGACACACAAACCCTTTTTTCATTCGAAATTTATTTTTTCAGGCATAGATTAAATATACATAAAGCCTAATCAACTTGAAGTCTTATCAAAGATAATCCTAATATTCCTTTCTTTTGTTTTGATTGGTGTCAAATGTTTGACAGCTAAAGGGTCAGTGTTTTATTTTTTTACTCTTTGGTTTGTATAGAAAAAGAAAAGTGTCATTTTTACTATTTTCTTCGTTCCCTCTGTGGGGCACCTCGTAATTGAGGATGAGATGCTTCCGGTATGGTGGTTGGATCTCGCCAACCTGGTGGGTACACTGATAAGTGGGGGTCAGACTCCTTCCATCAATGATGGGACGCATTTCATTTTAGGAGGGTTGTACCCGGGCCGGTGATGGCCATTAGGACTCAACCACAGTTCCCCCCAATTGCTGTTGCGGCGGTCTAGTCATTCATTTTTGTATGGTTACTCCGTGTGCCTTCGTGGCGGGTCTGTCTATGACTTACTATTTTCCTAGCAATTTTAACGTTTCTTCCTCTCTATAAGAACCTCCTTCGTGTTTTAACGAAAATATTTTTTAAAAATTAGCCGAATTAGTCAAGGTTGTTCTCTAGATTTGCTCTTAGCATCACATTTGGAGATTCATTTTTTGTTTATATAGATAACAAGTCAATGATATGAAAATAGCTTTCAAATCTTTAACACAGTTAATATACAATTTAGTTTTCACTGTTATGGAGCAATCAATTTTCAATGCATTCGTATCATATTCGTGAGCTCAGTTTCGATCCTCGATGCGTTTTTGAAAATCATTTAAATTTAATTAATTATTAATTTAGAATGAAATTAACTTTATTAATTATTATTAGAATTATAGTTAATACGTTATTCATTTTTGAACAAAAATAAATATTTATTCTTTTAAGGCTTCGATAATAATTTTACCTTTGAATAAAACATAATTATAAATAAGGTGCTTTATTTTTTAAAAAAATTAACATTATTTAACCCTTTGAACTCGGATGGGGACTGTCATTAACCGTTCACAACATTGCACAATTTATTTAATTTTGATTGTTAAAAATACCTGCAGAGTAGTAAAAAGATACACGGAAAAATTCAACATAAAACAAATTTATGCATTTTTTTTTCGAAGCTAAAAACAAAACAAAACTTTTGTATTAGATGAATAACTATGCATCGAATTACTTTTCGGAGAGCAAAGGGTTAGAAAATATACAAAAAAATTTAATCAGTATATTACCCATCATTAGACTTAAGTGATTGAACTTTAGAATGCTATAATTAGATTATTATATTATTTTTAAAAAACAAAACTAAAACGATATAAATATTTTATATGTTATCACCACAGAATTAAAATAAATATTAAAAGGAAATCTCTTATGCATATTTCAGTGTATCATGTCAGAACATCATTTCTTGAAAGGCCAAGCACCACTTTCTTGTGCAAGTAAAATTACATTTTTATTCATTTTAATTCTTTCATCGAATGAGTCACTTTAGTATTGCAAACGATCCAAAAGAACTTTGTCTCGAGTTGATTGTGTAACAAAAATATTACATTTCCTATTCATTTCATTTCATATAATCACATGCTCACAATAATATTTTTAAGGTTTTATTTGTGGTAGTCTTTAACTTTTTTAAAATCAGAGTTTTTGTAAATGCGATGGCAACAGTTATTAAAAGCTGCTTTTTTGAGATGCTCGTGCAGATAATAAAATTTTTATTTTTCGCCTACGGATTTTTGTTGACGCCAAAAACCACATCCCAAAAACAACATCATGTTTTTACTTTATTATAATATATACTAATCACATCAAAATTCAGGAAAAATTGGCTCGCTTGCAAGAGTTTTTAATTGAATGTAAATATGTATGGGGGGACATTTACTTTTAGTCTGTTAGTTATTAAAATATCAAAGTAAAAATTGACAATATGGATCGATTTTTCGACATTTTCACTGTCTATTATACAGTACATCACATATTTCTTTAAACAGAATTTTTTAAAGTGTTATGTGCTTATAAAAGTGAAATAGTCTTAAATCAAGATCTTATTTTCTAAGGTTTTTTTTTTTTTTAAATTCTATAATAAAAAAAGATAAATCTTCCCGAACTGATTTTTCGGTCGGTGACGAAGGAGTCCGCCTCCAAGCAGACAGCTCTCTGAAGTCAAGTCTGGCTCGAGGAGAAAAAAGAAAAGAATTGCGTGTCGAAAAGGTCGGCGAAGGTTTGCGCCTGTATAGCATCCTTTTGTGCGTGCACGTGCGTGAAACCCCCAGCCACCGCTTTGTGCGCATGCGTCGCGGCGGCGAGTGACCTTGTCTGGCAGCTGCCAGCGGGTTCAAGCATCCCTCTCTCTGTTACTCTTCACAGATGTTGGGAAAGAAATCTTTTCCGTCCCGCCCCGCTCCCGTTGGCGCACGTCGATGGAGTCGGGGCGCATTTGGCTATCAGTGAACTGTCACGAAGACGCCAATGACAGGCATTCCTCTCCCACGCCTCATTGGCGAAGTGTTTGCGTATCCTCGCTTCACTGTCAGTCAGCGGTTCCCAATTCATTCGATCAACATTTTTTTTAAGGGTACCTCGGAATCGGCCTTCTCTATGAAGGGGCCCGGATGCGAGGAGCCCTTTGGGTCCCTAATTTTTTGAGAAGTAAGAAAAATTTATACATACAAACAAAACCAAATATTATCAACGCTTGTTTTCATAATGCCTAATTTTGTTTCTGCTAATACATCAATTACTTCAGAAAAAATACAATTTTTTGCAATTTCGTTTTTGATGCTTAACCCCTTAACAGGTTTATTTTCTTTGCTAACTAATAAGATGGCACCTTCTATTTTGGGAGTATTTTCTTATTTTGATTCAAATCGCAATCTATCGAATACTTGACTTATCTACGTATTCGAAGTCATTTTACTATTGAATTATAATCGTTATGAACGGTTTATTTTTGTTTACAACCATCAAAATTCGATAAATCGATGCACGTACGGCATACGGGCAAACCAGTTAAGTGGTTGATAGAATAAGTGCACATAAGCGTTCTGAACCCATGCTTGACCGAAGATCTTTATTTTTTTTATTTGCTGAAAGAGCGCTCAGCACTCAGAGTAACTGCCAACGTAAAGAAAAAATTTAACACAGTTAATATACCTAGAAATAATTCCTACTTATTATTCAGTAATATATCTTGTGCGTTATTTACGTCTCTTTCATTCAAAATCAAATCCTGCAGCAAACGAATTTCCTGGATTAGATTTCCATCTAGACCTTGGTTATAAACCTTAAATCGTTTTTGGAACGTTTCTTTAATTCATCTTTTTCTAAAGTTTTTATATCAGGGATTAATTTGAAATCAGAAGAAATATTTGGTATACTTTTAAATCTATTTTTTATTTGTACAATAACAAATTATAGTGTTAAAAAAATAACATCTACATCGCGACAGGCTTTTTTTTATAACTCCGTCTTCTGTTAATTCGAATTACAATATTTTCCATTTTCGAATTCGTTTCACAAGAAATATACTGAAACGTTCGCATTACGAGCGAACACTTTTGCTTCGTCTAAAAATGCTTTAATTTTGGATTTCCGTTTTAATTTTATTGACCAAATTGAAAGCCGAATCAACAACAGTTGTTTTTGCTTGAAATAGTTTATTGATAGTTTTAATTATGAATAGTATTGAAAATCATTGTATTTAACATAAAATAAATGGCATTTCTTTTATCGCATCTAATAAACCTTTAGCTTCAGATGCCGCTGTATTATTGTTACTTACATCAATAAATTCTTTTAGATCATTACAAGTTTACGTATACACTAATTTAACTACTTCACAATGAGAACCGCATAATAGTTTAAGAACAATGTTTAAATGCATTTTTAGAATTTCCCATCTTTTTGTAAAAGCATAAAATAAGCCACATGATCGTTGAAATGCCCCAAAACATTCTGCTAGAAGAGACATCACAAATTAATAAATTAAAGAAATGTGATAGGCAAGGCACATAAATTGCATGCGGGTTTATAGAAAATATTCTAGATTACACACCTTTATATTTCTATTTTATGTTGCAATCGTCGTAATATGGTTGCCCTCTACGATTCATAATATCTACTTAATCAAGCTCGCTTAATCCTTCCAGTGGAGTTTTTGCTTGTTCTTCATCAGTCAGATCACTTACTTCAATAAATCCTATAAATGACTCATTTATAACTAACTTTTTCTTTTCTAACATCTAGAAATCTATTAATGATTGAAGCTTGTTTCTTATGGGAAATATCACAAGTACAATCCACTTGGATACTTCTTCTTGTGTACAGCCGACCACCATCTATTCGGATACTTTAGTACATGGCTGCTTTTATATCGTGCTTAGTTTTGTTAATGGATACATTTTCTAGCACAGAAATAATTTGTTCTTGTGACCTATGTACTTAATGATGCACAATTCTATATTTAGATTTAATCATTTTGTTTTTGTATGATCCATTAGTACGGGATCGTATTTACTTATCTATTCGATTAAACTTAAAAATTTTCCATTATTGGGTGCGCCTATTATATCGCGGGTTCCTCGAAAAGGAAGATCATTTACACGCTAAAAATGGAATCACATCTACAGTTCTTTGAAATAGTAATTTGAATCGCGCCGTTTCCTTACTTATATTAAATTGATTTATTTTTATCAATGACCGAAAATAATTTTAGTCATTTTAGTAATTCTTTCCGAGCAATAAAAGAATTAAAATGACAATTAGAGCGCTCATGATCTTGGATTGAAGTTGACTACTTTCACCAGTTATTATAGCCACCAATAAATCGTGTGGTTTGTTCATTTCCTCCTCTTTTGGAAAACAGTCTACAACAAAAACCAAATATGGAACCTTGCGTCTGTAAATAAATTAAACAGCTGCCAAGTGGAGATTCCCTATTTAGCATTTTTTTAAAGAAAGTATGTAGTGAAAAATGAACTAACTTCAGCATTTTTAGAAAAAAATTCATTTGATTTATACAAATTCGTTTTTAACACAATTTTTTTTAAATTTATCCGTAATAATACTTGACTATAAAACAGGATCATTTATACTTTCTTGATTATATCTGTTATTGTCATTTCCGTCATTATTTTCTGATTCGATCACATTTGTATACACGCACGATTCTTCAATTACTTTCACAATTTCAACATTTTCATTTCTAAACTGTGCATACTTTGCGCGAACTTTTCTTCCCCAGTTGAAGTTTTAATTGTAACTTCTGAGGTCGAAGCAATTTCTTTGCCAGGATTACTTCGTATCCAAGAAAACAGACCTGCTTGTGACTTCTTGAAGTTTAGATTTTCTTCTTTTTACTTTTTTGAGGGATTTTTTTTTTCGGAACCTAGAGAATTATTTTCTTAGTTTAAACATGGTTATATCTAACAATATTAAGCAGTTTATAGAATGAATTATCAAATCAATATATGCTATACTATAAGCTATTACCTAGTGGGTGAGGTAAGTAATTGTAAATCTACTTACCTTATGATAGCAATATTCTGCACATTTGCACAAGACTATAATATATATACTACTAGCCGCCATTGGCGACCAGTCGGTTCGCCAATATTAATGCCGACTAAAGGGTTAAATCATATTTTATATAACTTGGTCTCATAATAAGTTTTTCAGTAAAATATTTTTAAGCTTCAAATTTCGATAGTTATATAATTCACTTATACTATTATGTAGGCCTTATGCAGTCCTATCTTTGAAGTCCGCATCTCTCTCTGATTTTCTATCAGTGCACGTAAAATTCACTTTTAAATTAAATTGAAAATGATGAAACTTCAATTAATATAAAGACCTCTTTACTCAATCTAAGCATATCTTTAAATAAAACTAAGAACTGAAAGCAGAATAGTCCGACAAGTTTTATGATCAATACAGAAATTGAAACATTATAAATTTTTTTTTATAATTTATAAGATCTCTAGGAATTATTCAGCAAAAATTTCGCAGGTTAATTGAAACCTTCAGTTTTTAATTTTATTTTTAGATGAATATAAATGCTCTCAATAATATATTTGTTTTAGGTTTATAAATATATTACAAAAATTTTTGGTTTAAATTCCATTGGTCTTATAGATTCATATTTGTAAAATATTCTTAATATTTCAACTTCTAAATAAATAAATAAGCATTTCCATCTTCTTCAAATTTGGCTGTTTTATTCAGTTCTGAATATTGCAAGTTTAGAACAATCAGCATTTTCATAATCTAGGCCAATTATTCTAGAGAAACCCTGATTGGCTTCTTTGATATCTTTATAAAGTGATCTAACATCGCAAGTTTATATCGAATAGTTATGTTGAAATTTTCATAGATCGATCAGCTTCGATGATTGATTTAGTTGATTGGAATACCACTTTTTTATTTAAGGACTTATTGTCTCAAGAATATTTTGTTAAATATGATTCACAGAGCAGATGATGTATGTAAAAATTTAATTCATCAGCTTTTTTTCTCTCAAACTACTAATTATATATTTCACTTAGACAATTTGTTAAGAGAGTGTGTCCCTCCCCCAAAAAATTAAGAAATTAGATGTTGGGCTCCGATTACAGAAGAGGCCTTGTAGAGTAAAGAAAAGATAAAGATGAGCTTCATGTATTTAGAAATCTATCGACTTCTCCATATAAATTTCTCCCTTAATTTCTTTCTTCCTTAATTCCTTAATGTGCACCGCTAGGAACTGATCGTTTAATTTATCTTCGTTCACTTTTAGTTTCAGCAATTTAATATAAACAAACACACGTAGATGAACGCATAAAAAACCTTATATTAGACGTAGAAAAAAGTAAATAGCTGATGATTTATGTCCATTTGAACCGTCTCAAACACGACTTCTGACCCCCGTTTGAGCCCAGAAGCTGAGATCCTCTGTCTGAACATGTTTGAAGGGGATTTCTTTACTCATAAATTAACCCCCCCCCCGTCTTTATAGGTATCACTGCCATCATTGCCTAATAATGGCATCAGTCGATGTTCAGTCAGCCACGTGGAAACAAATTTGTATACATTTAGCACGTGTAAACGCTATTGTTGTTCAGAACCCTCTTTTCTTAATCACGGCGGGGCACCTTCAGTCGAGGGGTCCCGGTGCATAGCATCCCCCGTATCCCCAAGATGGCCGGCCCTGTGGCGCTTTGTCAATATTTTCAAGAAGCGCAATCTGCACAATGGTCGATAAATTTTGTATATTAGAACTTAATTACTTTTTTAAAGACATTATGTGTATTAACCCTTTCGCCCCTAATGGGCACATACATCCCAGAGGGGCATTTTTTCCCCACTTCAACACGACTTTTTGCTATATTCCGTGTTTATAATGCTTCCAAAATCTTTTTTTTTGTTGTAAATTAAGGTTTGGCAATTTGGCAACACCATTAGGATTCGAAAGGCGGTTGTTTGTTTATAGACGAACGTTATTTCTGTCGTTTGAGAGCTCTATTTTCGCAAGTTGTTCATAAATTGGTTGATACAATTTCCTCTACAAATATAAACACTATTTTTTGATCGTTTTTTTTTACCTTAACGAAATTGATGGACACACTGAAATATGCTGCAGTCGGTACTTGTAGCAAGGCCCGAAAACATCTGCCAAAATTGAACTTGGATCGATCTTTGTAAAAATCTGAATCAGTGTTTCGAATTAACGAAAATGGAACTTTATTGGTTCAATGGAAGGACACAAAAGATGTAATGCTCTTGTCAAATTGTCATTCTGATCAAGTAGTAACTGTAGAACGGAAGCAAAGAAATTGCAGACTTCCTGCCCAGAAGCTATCTCCCAATTCAATAAATATATATATGAATCGATGTGATCAAATGGCTACTCTTCATGGCCATGATAGAAAATCAGACAAGTGGTGGAAAAAAGTGTTCTGGAAATTAGTTATGATTTCTGTTGTGAATTCCTGGATTGTGAAGTGTGAAATGGACAATAAACGAGTTTCATTATTGATCTTTATGTTTTCTTGCAAACAAGAACAACTCATCACCCACGGCAGAAGTAAGACCAAAATGAAACGAAATATAATCGACCATCAAAGAGAGCTACAGACCTGATCAATGTTGGATATCATCTTCCAATTCAGCAGGCTCTTAAGAAAAGATGCTGCCGATGCTCAACAAAAAAAAAAAAAAAAAAAATAGAAACAAGAACTTACACTATTTGCCAAATGTGCCAAGTAGCACTTTGCAAGGATTGTTTAACACCATATCACACTTAAGTGCATTATTCTGGGTTTCAAGAACGGATTAAAACACATCTTTTCAGATCTTTTGTTTGATTTTGTTATATGAATGTTCTTTTTTATATAAACGATTGGGATATATAATCCCAATGTTAAATACGATTGGTATCAATTGTTCCAGGAAATTTCTGGAAAACGTGAAAAAGTTAAATCTAAATATTTCGTATATGTAATATTTGGAATGTAACCACCAAATTACACTAATTTTTAAATTTTAATATACATCATGCAAAAGTCGGGGTGGAAGGGTTAATTCATTTAAGTCCTTAGCCAGTTTAAAGCGGTTTGAAACAATCACTTGGCTAACAGATTACGGAAGTATCGGTATTTAGTAAAACGATGTTTTCTTTATCTCAAAATCGTTCAAGCTCCACAATCTGAAAACAAGATTTTTTTCCTCCCGAAAATTTAGTTTAAACTGGTTCGGAAAAGTCACGTGACTATTATGCGGCGAAATAGTCAACTGTTAGAAAAGCAATGGTTTTATCCCACATCAAAATCATTCGAGCTTCATAACTTTTTTTGCTAGCTAGAAAAATTAAAAATTTAAAAAAATCATATTATTATTATATACACCTTTCAATACCTCTCCTAGCTATTTCACGTTGATTCCCGTTTTCTTCTCTCTGCTTCTTCCGGCGATAAATTCATACAGCCCTGTTCTTTATTAGCCAGACAGGATAAACAAGTACATGGCAGACATTCGCGCCAAATTGTAGCCTTTTTGCCGATAAGTTTCCAATTGTGACAACATTCTTTATCATTTTTAATAACACCGAACACCGAAAATTGGTCCCTCAAGAGCAATAAATAGCCAATTTTGTGGCTTCAAAAACCTCAAAAACTATATAATGTTCTCTTTCACATGATAAAATGCATTTCATGTCACTGAATGGTGGTTTTTCTGATGACAAATAGTTTGATCATGTGTTGTGGTGACTTCTAACCCTTCATTGAGCAGAGACGCTTTGTGATGCTACTTTTAACAAATCTCCTGATCCAAGCTTCTTTACAGATTTTATGTTCCCAGCACTTTGAATATACTTTTGTATCGAAAAATGCGACATGTTTTAAAGTTTATCGTCTTTACCATATATAACTAAAAATTTTGGAAGAAAATTTTAACATTGCTCAGTTTGTGCAATGTTAATTGACTTATCGGATCTGGTTTAAGAAAAAAGACTCAAGCAAAAATAGAGAAAAGTTCAGGCTGGACGGCACCGCCCACCATGGAGCCCAACAAGAGATGGTTAGCCACCGGCTCTGGCCATTCCCAGCCTCGGCGCTTACCATGGTGCTAACTGGAACCCATACGCTGACAGTGGCGACCCCCGGGGAAAATGACCACCATTTACGCCAAGCCCCAAGAAGTGATCCCTTTGCCTGATCCTTTTGAGCAGTCCAGTCGAAAGTCTGGGATACAGGCCGATTGATCAGGGACCGAAATGTATTACCCGAATTACGAGATTAGTATTGGATGCGTCTGTTCAAGTGATATCCGTGCAAATAGTTGTCTACCACCAAGTTATCTTTTAAAAATGGGTGAAAACGAGAAACTTTTGAGGATTTAAGTAAGGAATGATTATTCTCTAGTGCGTTAATTTCTACAGAAAAATGCCGTTTTTTGTACAAATGAAATCAAATAGATTTTTGCCTTATTCAGTTCATTAATT
This sequence comes from Argiope argentata, assembly GCA_026289955.1. Taxonomy (NCBI): domain Eukaryota; kingdom Metazoa; phylum Arthropoda; class Arachnida; order Araneae; family Araneidae; genus Argiope; species Argiope argentata. The sequence continues at coordinate 493,919 of JAOUZG010009953.1, forward strand.
GTTCATTCTGAATTAAAATGTTGTCGAGATTTACAATTGTAAGGAAAACGATAAATCCAAGCTGTTATTCTAAGATGTTTTGAGTACGAACTGAAGCTGGATATATCGATTAAAGTTTGAATAATGATGAACACAATATTTGGGTCTTTACTTGACGAGCTTCTATATCCATTAATAATGTTTCTTTATTTGTCAAAATATTTTGCACTGGCCAGGCGTCTGAAGTTTGCGCTAACCAACTTGGGTCATTCCTCAAAATTTCTAAATATCGTAATTCTACTGGGAATACTTCACGAGAAAGATGATCTGCTAGGTTCTGTGTACTTGAGCAATGCCGCCACTACGCCGGAGAAGTATATTGAAGAATTTCTATGTTTCAGTTGAATACAAATGCTTTCCACCGATTATTACTTAATTTTTATCCAACTTAATACAACAGTTGAATCACGCCAAAGTGCAGATGTTTGATTATCTAAGCCAGTTTTTATAAACAAAAATAGTGAAGCAAACGAGCTCTTAGTAATACTGCCAAAAGTTTCAACCGAGGAAGTGCACCCTTTTAAGTGGAGAAAGTCTTTTGCGACTGCAAATTAGTCGAATTTTAATTTCGTTAAGCTCAGTGAAACAAATTTATAATACGGCACCATTGGCCTTTTTCGAAGCATCGCAAAAGACTTGGAGACTCATTTCAGATGGAGCAGAAATTCCAATCCAGCAAGGAATACTTATCTTGTTTAAGAAATGTAATTTCAGATATCCATTTTTTTAAAGCTTTCGGCAATGCCTAAAGGAAAAATTTCGTCCCATTGAACTCCCACGAGTCAAGTGGTTTGAAAAAGAGTTTTTTCAACTACTGTTGCTGATGCATAGAGCCCTAAAGGATCATACAACTTCTATACAATTTTAAGAAGTAATCGTTTTATTTCAGGAACAGCAAACTGATAAACACGCTTTTATGTCTGAATGAAACATATCTTCCTTGGTGTTCTAGCTAATTCCTAATACTTGCGTATTGCTTTTAGGGGTATTATCCTTTAGTTCATAAATAATCTGCAGGTTCTTGGAATTCGTACTCTGTTTAGCCAAAAGTAAACTTATCTGTGCCATTAAATCTTGCATTTCTTGGTAAAGAGTTGTTGCTTGCTCAGCAGTGTCTATTCCCATAACAAAGTCGTCCAAGAAAATATTATTCTCCAGGTGCTTAGCTGCAATAAGATAGGTATTCGAATGAATATTAGCTATTTCATGAAGAGTAGCAGAAAGCAAAAAGGGACTAGATGTCAGTCCAAAAGGTAAACGGGAAAAACAATAAGTAAGTATTTCATTTCGAAAGTGTAAATTTTTTTTGCATCCTTTTCTATCTTAAACCACAGGAGCCTAGTACAATTTCTATCTTTTTCAGCCAAAATAAGTTGCAAGAATGCTAGACATCCATCGCTCGTGATTGCGAATTTGTGGTCGAAATCATAACAATGTTGCAAATATTTCTAGAAGCAAATTAGCACCCAGCCCAAGAGCATCTTTTATGGAAAAATGCCCTGATGTATAAGAAGAAGCGTGAAATACAATTCACCATATCTTTTCGTTATTCTTTTGTTTCTTTAACTGTATGATGAGGTAGGTAAAATAGTTTTGATTCATTTCAAGAACTTTTATCAGCAAGTTCAGCATTTTGGTTATTGATATGATTTCGCATTGGTTCTGTTTAAATATCGCTTAAGTATGAATGAGTAAAGAATTTTACGGAGAATTTGAAATCTTTTGAGCGCTATTTCGTAATTATTCCATGGAAGAATTACCTCTGGTTTCCATAGAAACTTTACAACCCGACGGTCATCAACTTTTCAAAATGAATTGTGAAAATCCCTTAAAATTTCAGAATCACAAATAGTCATCCCTTTATCTTGAGCAGTTTTAATGCCAATTGTTTCCAAATCTCAAAATTGTGTCTCGTAGAAACTTTCAGATCTGTCTTGTTTGCAGTTATTTTACCCAGGACATTTTTGATGTAGGTATCTTGTTTATCTAACTGGAGAAAAGTCCACAATTTATCTCTATAATAGTCATACTTTTTTCAAGAGAGAATTATGTGTTTAATCGCCACAATTTGACTCTATATACATTTTGCAAAAAATATGTCTTCAATACCTTAAATTCTATTACATTTGTGACAAAGAGGATCATTATGAAGGTTAAAACGATTCAACAGTCCTAATGTTATAGTTGTTTTGCTGATTAGTGTAGCCAAGACAAAATCTTCTCTTCGATGTTTGGATTATACAGACAGTGTTTCAATACTAGGGAAGGGAAATATCTACGATTTCTGTTATTATTGATTGTGATCTGATGCTTCTCTTTCTTGAGGTTTGAAATAATATCTTCAGGAGATATCCATTTAATTGAGGTATTTTCTGTAACTTCTTTGGCTAAGCGATCTGCAAGCTCGTTCTAGGTTATATTTGAATGACCAGGTACCAAAATTAAGGATCTTAGGCAGGAAGAGTCGTCGCCAACTGATTGGCCAATGCCCGAACCGTCGGCTACCACTCGCCCGTATTTCTCCAAAATCTTCGTTGCATTGGCACAATGTTGGATTCTGACAAGATTTTTTTTGTGATCGCCACTAAATGTCGCTTTTTCATCAAGGCAAGCTCCTATGGCGACTTTGTGAAAATTGTCGTTTCAATGTAATCACCCCATACTCGCCCTGATGTATGGAAAATCGCCTCTCCTAGATATCGCAATGTGAATATATTTAAGCAATTTCCCATGAATCACCTGGCGTGTGTGGTATTTAGAACGCGTACTATCCTTTTAAGAAACTTGGTAAGTGTAATTTAATTATTACTGTATATTTGTAAATAGTATAATATTTATTCTATATAATGAATAAAAAAGATTATTTTTTGAAGGTTTATTAAATGTTGATTGACTGAAACATGGAGCGGAACATGATATTAGCGTTTAGTGCAAACGACCGTAAAGTTCAATAAATATTTCAGTTAACAATCCTATGTTAATCTCCCTATTTCATTTAAGTGCTGAAACTTTGTTAATTGATTTATCATTATTTCTTTTCTTGCGCGTATTTTTTCAAGTGATTTTATTTCTAGTTAGATTTGTGGCGCCAGCTTCATAAGCCAGATAACATCTACGATACTGAAGTCGACTTTTGGTGTAGTGGCTATCTTACTCGGCTACAGGCCCTTGCGTCGCAGGCTCGTATCGCGACCTTCAAACGGTACATTGGTGACCTTGACAACGCAACCTCACGCAGCAGTCGTGGTGCCATCTACCCGCTGCAAAAACAAACAAAGTCGTCAAAACTCACTTGATGGAAGTAAGCAAACAAAGCCGCCACCCCAACCTCCACTTCACGTAAGCAAGTAAGCAAAGTCGTCGGACACACTTGATGTAAACAAAGCAAAGCTGTCAGACTTACTTGACGCAAGCAAGCAGCAACTCACCATAACACTTGGCGCTATAAAAATCGTTCGTCCCTCCGTCAACTCACTGGTGTGGGAGTACTGTGGCGCTAGCTTCATAAGTCAGATAACATCTAATATACCGAAGTCGAATTTTGGTATAGTGGCTATGTTACTCGGCTACAGACCCTAGCGTCGCAGGTTCGTGTCGTGGCCTTCAAACGGTACAGATTTTTATTTGGCATGTTCTTAAATTATTGCAGTTATTTTTCCTCTTTATTAACAATTAAATAAATTCTTATGTTTTTGTATGGAAATAAATGTGTGTAATCATTTTTTATTTTTACACGAGGCTAAAAAAAAGCTTAGCCAAGTTGGCAATAACGAGTCAAAGCTGGCAGCTCCCATTTTCTCAAGTCTGGCAAACCATTTTACCTTTCGCATTGGTCGGAAGACTCCTCCGAAAGACGCAGCATAAGCTCTACGCTGGCAATTTTAGGAAAAGAGCGCCAAGTAGGAGGTTAAACTACGATCGTACCCATATTTATTGTAAGCTCAGAAAAAAGATCTTTAAAACGTGATTGTATAGGCAATTCTGAATACTCTTAAATGAATAGTTTTTAATTAAATCATATTTCATAAAATGATAAAAAATGTTTCTCCCATTAGTTTGAATTGTTTTTATTTTTCTCTATTATCCTAAACATTATTTAAAAAAATTGTCTACACAATTCATTATCCCATCAAAAACATTATCATGCCTATGAAGTTCTATGAGGCTTTTGCTCATCATCTACACATTTTCAATTGCCAACAAACATTTTATTGTGCTTGAAGTGAAAGCTCAATCATTATTCTAATTAAGAAATATATTTTGTAGGTTCATCAAATCTGGCCATAAAGGGAAAGTGAACCTGATGAAAAATATATGTAGAATATTTTATCTGCATTACTGGAAAAGTATGAAATCCACTATTTTATAGAACGCCTGGACATTGAATATAATGCCTAAAACTGGCTGGTAATATATGAAACAATTCATATTTCATACATTTTCTAAACATTCTATAAAAGTGCCAAAACACAAGGCGGCAAAGTATGAAATATATCTTCTATTCAATGAATGAAAATTCAGTGCATCTTTTGTTTCAAAACTGAAAATGCAACTGGAGGTAAAATAAATTCTGGAATCAATCAGGAAATACAAGCAATAGAAAATTTTCTCTCTGTTTCTTTGAAAACTACTGCCTGAGTTCCTATTCCTGAAGTCGACAAGAGGCAAAATGATCTGCACAATATATTGTCAGTTATAATGTATGCCATAGAGTATGGTTTGTTTTGACATGGAACTTCAGAGGGAAATTTAAAACAATTCTATGTGAGATTTCAATTCACTTTATGCCTTAAGAACTTGCTTAGAATTGAAAATATTTCTGACCATGAAATTCCTCTTTGGTTAGTTGCATTTGGTCAACCCAGTGGAAGCAGCAAAGGATTTTTCATACTTATGTGTTAAATAAAATTCCAAAGTATGTCTGCATGAAAAATGTAATGAAATGCATTTCCAAATGTTATCCAGCCTACCACATTACAACAAGTAGGTTTATTTCAATTTCCAATTTTTTTAATGAAAACTTTTCCCCCTTTATAAGAAAAGAGCCAATTTTATTTTGCACAATTTTCATTTTTCTTTATATATTTTTAATGGCATTTTTTTTTCAGAATAACAATTTCAGTTATTTTAATTCTAGTTAGCAGAGTAAATTTTTCTTTTCATTTACAGTTCTTCATTTTGTTAACAATTTTAAATGTTGAAATGAAAGAAGTTTTAAAAAGTGTAAATTAACGTTCTTATATTTTAGTATTGCAATAACATTTCTGTTTTCCTTTTTATTTTAACATGTGGCTAAAAAACACTTAGCAGATTATATTAACTGTGAACTTCAAAGCTATAATTTCTTTAAGGCGTTTTTGAATACTCTTATATGAATAGTTTCTAATTATTTCCTAAAATAGTAACATAAATTTTACTCCCATAAGTTTCAATTATTTTTTTTCTTTGTTATCCTAAACATTACAATAGTATTTGCCTAAAGAGCCAATATCAGAATGAAAACATTATCATGCTTATGAAGTTCTATAAGACTTATTACATTTCTCCAATTGTCAACAAATATTTTATTTGTACTTTTTAAAAAAAGTGAAAACTCAGTAATTATTATAATTGTTTTCCAGGTTCATCAAATCTTATCAAAAAGGAAAAGTGAACAGAAAGAAATGTTCCTTATATAGCTTGTGATTCAATTATACGTATAATATTTATATAAATGTATGTGGATTTGTAGAAATTTTTAATGCTTCAAGTATTACAAATATTCTAAATAAAATTTAAATAAATTTTGTTTATAAATGATGAACAATATTATTTATTCATGAAAATCATGATGTCATTTTCAGGATGCTGCTTTGGTGTACAAGATCATTACTGAAAATTCAGTCAAAAATTTGAAATAAATTTGTCATTTTACTTTGTATTTGTAAAGTTTTATTTAATAAAGTTCTTTATAAAAAATTACTTTCCACAGTTGTTTTTTCCTATCTCCAAAAATGGAAAGGGGGAAATGATAGTTTTTTAAAAAAATATTTGTCTGAAGTTGAAGTGGTAGTTGAAAGTGGTGTTACATTTTAGGTTTGGAATTTTTGTTAAATTTTCGGAGTTAATAATAGATCAAATTTGGTTCTTGTGCTACAAAACTAAATCAAATTGATAGTAAATCAAGAAAATATTAGAAATTCGAAGTGAACTATTAATTTGTCTTGTAAAATCTACACTATAATATACAAGAATTATACACTAAATAACACTATTTATAATGAGGTATAAAGTTTCTTCAATATGAAGTATGTAAGTTAATAGAAAACATGACGAATTTCGTACAAATGAAAGTAGTGTTGTATTTTTGTGTATGGACTTTTTGTATGATATTCAGAGTTTATCAGAGATCAAATTTGGTTCTTTGGCCACAAAAAAGTAATATTACCAAACATAGATCAAGAATAGATATTTAAAGTAAATATTAAAGTTGTATTTAGAGTTCAGATTTGTGTGATTTGAAAGTTTATTTATAATTTTAAAGAATATTTTTAGATTAGGAGAAATTGTGAAAATTTTTTCCCAATATTCTCTTTCCGACTTTTTAACATCAAAACAAAGCCGACTTGTATATTTTTTGTGTTTTATCCAGTCTTCTTCAGAAATGTTTCTGATACTTTTCTCTACTCTTTTCTCTACTTTTTTCCGAGAGTACTTGTTGAGCTTTTCATAATTCTGGCAAGAAATATTCCACCAAGGAGGGTAACTTTTATGCGACTAAATGAAGCATTTTGAGTTATTATCTTGGTTCCGCTAACCGTAATTTCTCCAAGGGAGCATTGGCTGGCATTATAAAAAAATTCATGTGTTTGTTATGTGATTTTCGTCCAATTAATTGTTTTAAGTTGAGAATGACATTTTCTTAGACCGACCAGGAAACGACTATCGTTGTGATCGCTATCTAAAGTTGAATTCATTACATAGCAAGAAGTTTGATTATGAATATCAAATGAACAGATTAAGATCTAAGATATATTGAGATCGAAAGGCACTGTGTGTGGGAATAGTTGTATTTAGAACTATGAAATGGGAATAAGTTAGTCAATGAACGGAATCGTAACTCAGAGCCGATGAACGGGTTGCTCCCTAAAAAGTGTGAGGCAAATTAAAATCGCTGAAGATGAAAGCAGGTAAAGTTAGAGAATTAAAGATGTATTTTGTTAGATTAATATCAAAACCTTGTGGGCGCATATAAACTAATAATGTTGAATTTGGTAATCTGGAATTGTACTTCTACTGACAAAAGTTCTAAGTTAAAATTTTCTCTAATATTGTAGGGAATTATTCTTCCTGACATGTTAGCAGGATTGCCAACTAGAAGACCACTACCCGGTCTAGTTTGCCTGTGTGTATGGAAAAAAATTTATTCGAAAGGAAAAAAAGGGAGAGAAAAGTCTCTTGAAAGACCCAAAAGGGAGAGGAAGAAAAAGGAGGAATTGAAAACCAGGGCTTTTCCCCTTTAATTCCTCTGCAATTTCATCACAGAAAGAGGTAATTTAAAAAGACAGTTAAAAGGATTATTAGAAATTGCTCCCGTTTTAGGGCTTTACAAAGGACGAAAAGCAAATGGGATTAGAACTAACTAATACAGATGGGTTTTTTCACTTAAAAAAAGAAAACCAACGAAACGAAAAACAAATCCCTGTGGAATTGTGGGGAACAATTAAAAGACACACAAAAGAAAGGAAAAGGGACAAAAAATAATTTTAAAAAAAGGAAATGTGAAAGTCCAAGAATTACCCAAAAGCACCTGTATCCAATTGCATTGGAATAGTTGATACTTTGCGAATCTTGTCTAAAGTTTTTTTTCTTTCTTGATGGAGAAAGATTTTCGCTTCCAAATCTACTCATTATGGTTAAATTATGTGAACAACGTCTATATCAATTTTTCTAACTTCCCGAGGATTGCGTTTCTTGTTCTTCCATTTTGATTTGAATTGTTTGGATAATTGAGTCAGTCCTTTCATTAATTTTATTGAGCATATTTTCCCATTTTTTTCACTTATTATTTTTCGATATTTTTTATAGGTGTGTTTATTTTTACACCTGCCTCGTGACCCGGTTTTTTGACTGATTAAAGATTTATCTATCCTCAGCTGTTGTAATGTGATTATTACATTTTAGTTCTAAGATATCCTATTCTTTAATAAGAAATGGGCATCCTCTCGAAGTGGCTGAATGCTCGCCCTTAAAGTTTACGTATTTTTGTTGTGATTGACAGATGCCTGCTTGAGTGTTGCCACACATATGACAAATATTTTGATATTCACATACCTTTGAAGGGTGCATGAAACTGTAACAACACGTTTGTACATTGTCGTGGATTGTCAAGGAAAAGTTGCATTCTTTGATTTGTAAACCAAAGTATCGACCAGCACACGGGTTCCTAGCTTCGTGATAAGGACGAGTGATGTTTCCTGGGAGTCGTTTTGTTTTAGGAATCGCCTCATTTCCGCAATTTCTATATCATTTTTTTTAATTCATCGGCAATTTCCAGCATCGAGACTTTTGTGGGGATATCATAGAGGAGAAAGTGAGAGGCTATTTTTTCCCACATGATGACCGTCGTAACTGGAATGTTTAACAATGTATATAGGTTAAGTAGCTGGGCTGCAGATACAGGACTAAGTGTTGTAAACATGATTTTCCCTCTACAGATGAATTTCACCCTTAATATATTTGCATGACGATTTATTTTCTCTTTTATAAAGGTTTGTTGCTCAAACGTGTTCATTTAGGATCTGCATTTGTCATTAAAATATTTATTTCTTCATATTCCTTCTGTTAAAAACCTAATACCAGTTCATTTATGGATTTTCCACACGAAGAGTTATTCTGAAATTCAGGATTGCATATGACCTAAGTCTGCCACCAGTTGAAAATGGAGTTTCAAATAAGCAAAGGAAATAAGAGTAAATACTTTTTGTTTCAAAAATATCAGCGTAAAAATGTTTTCGCTTTTTTGGAAGTCAAAGCGTTTATCAACCATTATTTTTTCAAGTCCTAGTCAAGTATATAAGTAGTTCTAGAACAACAACAAAACGAGTGATACCATTCAAGAAAAAGGTAATTATACTTAACTGTTTGCTGGCTTGCTTGCTGCAACATAGTTTATACTAATATTCAATCGATTTCCACAAATGTATAGGTTTGTTCTTAGATTTTTTGGCAAAGTTGGTGACAGAATAATTTTTAAACATTCCAAATCGAAGGAATGAAATAGACGTGACAGCGTATTTGCGAGATTTCATGAAGCAGAATACATTTTTATTTCAAAACAGTAAAAAATGTATAGCGAATGTAATTACGAATGGGTAGAAAAATTAATTCTAAAGCAATAAGCAATAGTTCCAAATAAATTTTAACAATCACGATTCGTCACAGTGATCAGAAAATAAAATATTTATTTCAAATTACTCTTCACTCAATGAGGTAAATGGGAACGCATCGGGATAATGATGAATGTTCATTTGAGTCTGAAATTTCATACGATCCTTTTCAATCGAAGAAGATGACAACATTAACAAAATTCTTCCCAAGTTCCTCATTCAGGTTATAATTTTAATTATTAGAAAGGCAATATTTTGTTTTAATGACTTTAAATGACACATGTTTTAGGCTCAAAGTAATATTTCTTGGTTTTTAATGTTAACAATAGAGGCCGAGGAAGATTTCACAGAATTGAACTGTTCCAAAAGTAATACCATTGAGTTCTCAATTAAGGTATATTTTTTTCACAGCCAACTTCCCATTTCGGTTTGTGGTGCTTAATGAGCTCCCGCTTCTATTTGGAGGCTGATTTCGGAGTGGAGGGTAATGTAGTAAGCCATTGGTTTTAGTGGCTGACATAGATTACTGGCTTTCCATTTAATCAGCATTTATGCGGATATAACTGAAATAACAAGGCTTGTGTGTGAAAAGGTTTTTTTGATTCTATACATTCCTTTTTAGCGTCATTTTTTACATACTTTACTTTTTTTTTACTATCGAAAATGTAAAAATTCTTTCAAGCAAGAAATAGTTGTGTTAATAAAAACACCATTGCCTGAGCTGAGTAACAAAATTCCCTTCCGACAAATTGATTAATTTGGCTTAATTTAGAGACTGAAGATGTCCCAGGAAGCCTAGTTGGAGCTAATGACGATATTGATTGATACGAACAACCAAATGACAACTTGTGAGTTACTTATGGAAATACATTTACGGAATTCGATCGTTCATGTTCACATGGTTAAATTTCAAACTCGGTATGCGAGTTATACTGGTTTTTTTCCGAAAGAAAATTAATCAATTGCATTGAAATATGTTACTTTTATCTGAAACGTCAGAACAATGATACATTTTTAAGAAAAATTATCACTAGGTACGACAAATGAGTTATCTACCGAATGCCAAACGTAAGAAGCGTGCAATGTTCAAGAAGAACTGGCTCAGAGCATTTTGAGAAACGACATTCAACAAAAAAAGGGGGGATGTTGTTATTATGGATAGTGACGATAAACTATGCATTTCTTACTTGGGAGGAATACAGAAAGTTTTGAGAATTTTTTTTCAAAGTGCTAACATAACAGCTGCTTAACACTAGTGCAAAGTGTTAACCAAAGTGTTAAGTGCTGCTCTTAAAAACAGGACGACAAATGTAGGGAAAGATGAGGAGGAAAGACAGAGCTTGACTACCTGTGGCTTAGAGTTAACTAGGACCTGACTAAGGCAGGGGCATACGGGGCAGTTGCCCCATGCCCCCAAATCGAATAGAAATTTTATTTTACGTTTCCTTCTTTAATGAATGTTCTTCAATACTAAAGTAGTAAAGGGGTCCCCAAAGAAAATTTTGCCCGGGCCCTAATTTGGCTAAGTCAGGCCCTGGAGGATGCCAGTTCGAAGAATTTGTCAGTAATATGAATGGATCACGTCAAAGACAGCAATCATCCATAACAAATCCTGTCGACACTGCTTCGTTCAGTATTGGCAGGGTGGTGGACAGCTGTACGCAAGAAGTATAATATTACATTCCTTCGTTTTGAAAAAAATTGCATACATCAAGCGACAGTCTCGTGAAGAAGCGTAAATCTGTTCTTTTCAGCCCCTAAAAAGAGACCCCCCTTAAAAAAAGAAAGGAAGAAAGGCAAGCGGACTGACTGCTCTTTGCTTCTATTATGTCATGCGGAAGGGATTTACATCGCTTTACGGTCTTCCACAATGGCTGACTTGGTTCCTCTTGATATTAGAGGGATAGAAGGACGAATGAAGAATCGTTTTTTTAAATTTTCGAAAGACTAGATATGTCTTTCACTGTATTCAGTGTCGTAGCAAGAAGAAGTGGGATTTTTTTGTCTAACATACGAAGTATTGATTAAGCATTGAAATCGATAAAAAAAAATTGAACTCGCTTTTTTTACAAATTTTTAAGCTTTAGACCTCTTTAAAATTAAAAGAAACATACATAACTGTCTTTTTTGACAAAGTTAACTTAAAAACTCTTTGAGCTCGACAAATTCAATTTTATATATTGTCTTTACTCCACATTTGTAGAATTTTATCGAATTTTGAGAATCTAAATTTTTTTCAGCGAAACTCTATGTGCCCAACTGATCGAATATAAGTTACCATGTTAACCACAAAATTAAAAGAACTAAATGGATAAAATGTGGCACGTATATTTAACATCTGTATTTTAGATACCTATCAAATTTTCAGCTAAATTCGTTGAAAATCTGTTGGCATTTCAGAAACATTTAATCGCGATTCCTCAATAACGCACTAAATAAAATATATCAAATTCATTACGGGATTTTAAGATTACAAGTGTAATTCTGCCCTCAAAATTTTGTTGTTGGGAAGTACGAGTCTAAAACCCTGTGGTGAAAGCTTTATAAGCCAGACTGAACAACCCTCGGACTGAAGTGTCACTGTTGCTCAATAATTATGTTGCTCGGCTACAAATCCTCAAATTGCGAGTTTGGGACTAAAGCATCCCCCATCCACCGCAACCCTAATTCGATTATCTGATACTACTAATCACATGCCAAAAGATTCGCCAAGAATCACACTAAAGATCCAGGAGAAATGCTGAATTCACGCCAAAGATTAATATTTTATAACTATTGTAAGGAATAATACCAGTGAGATACAAGACTTTCTTCGGGACAACACATTTCCTTGAGAGTATGTGAGGAAATTTTCGATGGATCATTCCTGTTGATTTGAACACCAAGTTCTATAAGCGATTTGAATGACTTTCTTTCCGTAATATTATTTTTTGATCTTAAAAACATGAAAACAGTCCTGCATATCTTATAAAACTGGCGCCCCCTTTTCTTATTTCTACGACATGAAAGCAGAACGATATAGAATTTCGAAAGCTTGTGACAAACGGATTTTGAATTTAATATCCTTTTATTTGCGTCTAACTTTCTCCGGCCTTGTGTCGCCCGTGCTAGATATTAAACAACACGATTTTAAGTTTACACTTTGACAATCAATTGAATCTAGGCTTAAAAATCAATAATAAATGAATAAAAAAACAATTCGTTATTTACAATAAGGAATGTCGACCTATCTCTTACAGGAGCATTATAATTATATGTAAAAAACAAAATAATTCTTTCGACTTTTTTTTAAAAAAATAATTTCAAGTCATTACTACCGAAATCAGAGAAATTTGTTCTCTGGATTGAGAATAAAAAATAAAAATTATGTATTAAAAATAAATACATTTTGTTTTAAATAACTAAAGTATAAATGAACTCACATATCTAGAAATAATTATTTGTAAAATAGAATCATTTTGAATTTACATGAAAGTAGACTTCGTTCAACTGATGTGGCATTACAATAGTTTCAGATTTGCTGGAATGGTCTATATTTTTATTAATTTGTTTAAGATGAAGAAAGGATGTGAATGGAATGCTTCGCATTCATATCTTTTCTCCATAAAGTGCACCAGTTCTGAGTTCAATAGTTTGTATTGATGCAGAACTTTCCCTACTAAGTAAATGAATTCAATGAGTTCGTTTGTAAAAAGTATATGGTATAACACATTCAAAGGGTTTCCGAAACGAACGAGCAGTTTTACTAACACGAAGACACGAGTACAAAGACAACAAATACACAGTCGAGATGTACACCTAACATCACACCACACCTCCGTTTCTAGGTGGCCCCTTTCCGGTTTAGTACTTTTGGTAGATAGACTTTATTAAAAAAAAACATTGCACTGAAAGAAACACACAAAATACAAGAAAGAAACACACAAAATACAAATACACAGACATATAACATTATCTTCATAAATATGCAAGATAAAGAAACCCGCCTAATCTATGGCGATTATTTGGGCATTCTCTATAGGCGAAAATATACTAACTAACCGCTTACAGATGGAAGTAAGCGACAGAATGCTATAGATCTATTAATAAATTAACTATAGTCAGGTTTCATATGGCTTTAAATTTAATTCATGAAATTATTCCCATGTTTGAAAGCAATAAGAGATGTGGGCCATGGTTTTCGTCTTTAAAAAGAAAAAGAAAAAAACTTTGATATTCAGATCTAGAATTACTGACATTCACCTTGGGCCTTCTCAATAGAAAAGCAAAGAATATTCTTTTTTAGAAGAAAAGAGATAAGACTGCAATGAATAGATCCAATGCGTCAGCAAGAAAATATGAGTTTCACCCACGTTCTTATTGTTTTCGTACTTTGCTATCGAAGCACATTTACGCTTCGAAGACTCCCGGCTCCTTTTTGATTCATACAAATATAAACATTTATTTAGTCGACACTAGCATTTGAATTGTTGCGATAGATTCTGATTTAATGTTAGTCCTTAATATATCGCTTTATCATGAGCGAGTCGATTGCAGATGACCAACCGTTCTGCAGGAAAATGTCGCAACTCGCCCCAGCAGACTGTGAATTCAATCAGGGTTCTTTTGCGTTCCGATTGATTTCTCACACCACTGTTGAAGGAGCCGGAAGCTATTTTCTGACCCTTTGTGAAATGTAAACACGAGTCGCAAGTAATTCCTCTCCCCCCCCCCCCAAACGGATGCAGGAAATGAAAATGCCACGAAAAGAATTCAGTTAATGAAGAATCCCGAAAATAATTCGTTTCTGAAAATGCATTTCGCAATAATTTGCATTTATCTTAAGGAAAAATTAGAGAATTAAAGAAGGAAAAGAAGGCAGGGGGAGGGAACCTTTTTTTCAGCAATTGTTCCATTCCATTACTCGAGAAGGTCAACTCAAACCTAAGGACATTTCAATATTGAATTCCCTAAAACATTTTGGTGTGGCCTGCGAAAAGTAAGTAACCAGAGATCATGACGGAAGGGAGGGTGGCTGCTCCCGACATTTCCCCACTGACACTTTGAAACGGGCTCATAATTTTTTTTTTTAATTTGATGACATGTTTTTAATGTTTAGAAAGAAAAAAAAATGTGAAATTCTCTTCCTCAAGTCAATCTATTTTAAAGTTTTTTTTTTCTAAATTTTAATTAAAAATTCTTTTTTTTAAGATGGAAAGAAAATGCCTTTTTGTATTGTGAAATTAACAGAATTATATTTCCTAACTGGAAAAAAATGGAAATAAACAGGAATATATTCCAAATCAATAGCATTCACTTTCGAAAAAAAAAAGTTTTTTTTTTCGTCACAGAAGCAAAAATAGGTTATCCTTTCCATAATGAGATATTAGCTTATTTAATAACAACTGTTTTAAATAATTGCCTATTTTCTAAAAGAAATATCAAATTCACAGCAAAAGATAATCATTCTAAAAACAAGTAATTTTGGGGGAGGAAAATTGTGAGTAAAATCAATTCTTTTTCTTACGTGGAAACACGCTAGCGGAATGATTAAGCAGAATATTTTTTCAGTATATCATATATAGTTTTCTACCTTTAAAAACGGTTTTCATTGCTGTTTACAAATTATAAATATTAACTAGATACATAAATATAACCAAGAATTGATGAACATTTGGTTATTTAACTGACATTTAATAGTGGGTGAGACTGCATAAATTCAGATCAATCTACAAATTTATATACAAAAAACAGTAACGCACATGGTACAGAAATTGCTCTTATTATTTAATTATCGAATGTCAACAGTCAAATGTAAGTAAACCGACAAATTTGACATATTTGAGACAAATTCATTGATAATTTTAACAGCGGCATTGAGTCCAGTGCTTCGTTCAGATGATTCCTGGAGGTGCAAAATATTTGGGACAGTGTTCACGCTGTGTCACCACAATCAGTGAAAAGAAAAGAAAAAAAAAGCATAGGCATCAAATAAAAAGTTTAATCGAACTCAAAATGAGGTTTAACCGTCACCAGATGGGTAATCGCAATGACTTAACTATGGAAATTAATGTTCGTACCTTTCAAAAGAATTATCTTGAAAGAACATTCTTTGTAATATATTATAATTCTGAAAAAAAAATCATTTGAATTATATTTTATTTTAATACAATTCCCCCTCCCCTTAATTTTAATAATACTTTTCAAATGCAATTTGAAGCACAAATTATTTGATGTAATATTTTAAAATGTTAAGATGAATTTCAAACTCACCCTCAAAAACATTCGATTTCGCGTTTTTGCAAATTTGTTAATTTCGTAATAGGATTTTCACTTTTGATTTTGTTTCGTAATAGATGCCCGTTTTAATTTGAAATAAAATTTTTCAATTGAATTCATATTTTTACGGAACTTCCACAATGTCAGTAAAGTCAATGGGTTTGTTTGTAGTGGATGCATGATGGAACACAAGCAATAGACCGTAGCAAGCAGCGACTTTTACTAACATGAAGACACAGACAACAAATACACAGCCTGTGCACACACTATCAATACCCAGCAGCACACTTAGGACAAATAGAAGCTCACAAGTTCTAATCGGTTGCTACCAATAATCACAGCACACAAAGTGGCCAGACAGAATTCAGCGGAAGGTGGGACTCTACGTTAGCTACTCTCTACGGTTTCTCCAAACACCTGTTATTTTCAACTTTTACCTTGATTCAGCTGTATCCTACTCACTACTACATGCCTGGCTACTCCTCACATGACTCGATGCTGCATCTATGATAATCTCCAGGATTTGCGGCACAGCTCAATTCTCCAATCGCTTGACCTCCCCTCAACGTCTGTGCTTCGTTGGACTGATCCATCTACTCTAGTGGACAATATTAAGAGATGGAAGGCATTTTACCAAATATCTCAAGAAATACTGGATAAAAATAAATGAAATTTGGTATGGATATACTTATAGTATGGCAATAATGTGTGCAAAGCATAAAGTAACGTCCCATTCATTGACAAGAGTTATTGCCAAGAGTCCAATGTGGACTGAATTTAATGATGAAAGATGGCAATGACAGTGAGGCTTGTATGGTATGTGAACGCCTCTGGTATGATGTGTGATCACTTCTGACAGACAAACAGCATGCACAACGAGTATGTATGCTGTTAATAAGAGAGTTAAGGATTGCTTGTGAAACACCCTCCCACTCTTCCACCAAAACAGTTTTTAATTCTGGAATGGTTTGGGTTGGGGGTTGGCATATCGCAATAGCCCTTCAAATAGCATCCCAAGCATATTCAATGGGATTAAAGTCAGTAAATTTGGCTGGTAAATCCATTCTATGAATATCTTCGCTTTCCAGATACTCCTCAACCTGGACAGTCTATGTGGTTTGGCATTGTCGTCCTTAAAAATGAAATTCAGGGCCAACAGCACCCCTGAAAGGACGCACATAGGGTTGTTGGATCTCCTGCCTCTACCTCTGTACATTTATGGAACCAGTGTCAAATACATGGAGTGGTTTGCGAGTAACTTGCAGGATTCCTGCCCAGACCATCAGTCCTCCACCAGCATAATGGCTCCTTTCCATGATGTTACTGTAATGATATCAGGTCACAATCTCTCTCTATATGAATATTTATCGAGAGTTAGGTTGTAGACTGAATTTGGACTCATCTGTGAAGCGAACATTAGCCCTTTGGGGCTGCGTCTAGTGTTGGTGCTGTCTGCCCCATTGTACATGCTCTCTTTTGGGGGAAGGAGTAAGTAGGATGCAAATAACGAGCTTCCTGGCATACAACCCTGTATCACCAAGCCTCCTGGCAACTGTCTTCCTTGAAACTAATGTTCTTGTGGCAGCGGTGAGGTCCCTAGGCAGTTATGTCACCGTAGACATCCTCTGGCGCTTGGTTGTAAGTAACAAATACTAATCTTCATTGGACGTTGTTGCTCTCGGACGACCTTGTCCTGGTGTTCTGGACACTGTCCCACTGTTTTAAACTGACCCCACAAATTCGAAACAACGCTTGGAGCTACATCTATTCCCTAGTAATCTGAGCTTGGGACTGCCCTGCCTCAAGTCTATCCACGATTCTCCACCTTATGCCTTCGTCCAAACGATGATGTTCACTCATTTTACCGAAAAATTGACACAAAATAACAATATTATTCAAAAAAAACACAATATAATTCGCTACTGCGTTGTAGAGTGGAATGAGTTGAGCAGCTGGCTGCAGACTTTTACACCTCCTGCTGGCTTAGCAACGCCCACAAAAATACGTAAACTCATCTCATCTACACCAGCGCCATAGTACTATTATATAGCAACCAACTGCCCAGATTTTATGTAATATTTTCCGAGAAATTTGTGAAAATGCCTTCCATCACTTAACTTTGTTGACCAGTGTATTTGACGGTTGACTCACTTGGGACTCTGTACTTTTCGACGATTCTATACACGTCTGTCTTCGGATTGTCGACCTTTTATAGTCTGCTGAGTAGAGCAGAGATGATTCTGGAACCATCAAGCAAAATTCGGCTTTTATGTCTTCTATCACGAAAACTCTTAACGATGCCAATATTTTCTATTTTGTCGCCAAAGACGTCAAATTCATCGCCAAATTACCAGACGGTTGCTAAGCTCAGAGATGACTGATCCGGCATCCGATCAGCATTGAATAAAGCTGATCGTAAAACGGTCTTACTTCCAATGGAACGTTTCTTCTTGGGAAGCAACGTTACGGGTTCATAACAATATTTTTCAGTCTATGAAATAATACAATTCTTCTTGAATTATTTAACAGCACCCCTCCCCCCAAAAGAAGTCGTTAACAAGTTGATAACAAAAGCGTCTAATATAATAAAATTGTCCATTCTAAAACAAAAAGAAGTAACGTTTCACAGCCCGCAGGTCTGAAACGTGGCATAATTTAGGACACCAATTGTTATTGTTGCTATCTTCTTTATTATTTTAAAAACTAAACAAGTGATTTTTTTTGTTGCAGAAAATTATTGAGGAGTTTTTACTTATCTTCATATGTACTTGGATTCAACTGACAAAGTCTTAAGGAGACAAGTTTAGTGAAATTTATCTAAACGAATAAAAATAAAAATTGAAATGAATAATAATTTTAATTAACACATTAATCCTTTTTTAGCACATTAAATGCAGCCTTTTCTAACTTTTTTCTAGAAACGAAATTGAGAGTACAAAAAAAAAAGATTATAAAGAAATTTGGTATACATATTTCAATGTATCATGTCAGAATATAATTTCTTGAACGTCCAAGCACCACGTGCTCGTGAAAGTTAAATAATATTTTCATTCATTTTAATTGTTTCATTGAACGAGTCACTTTAGTATTGCAAACGATCCAAAAAACTTTGTCTCGTCTTTATTGTTTACAAAAAATATCACATTTCCTTTTTATTTCATTTCATGTAATTACGTGCTCAAAATGACATTTTTCTAGGTTTCGTTTGCTGTAGTCATTAACTTTTTTTAAAATCAGAGCTTTTGTAAATGCAATGTAGTCATTGCATTTACAAAAGAATTTTGAAGTGCAAACATATGTGTAGTGTGTCCCTTGATTTAAAAACTCTTGATTTAAATTTTAAGGAATGTTATAATAACTTACATAAGCACTGTTGGACTTGCAGTGAATGGCGCGATCTCGCTGCAGCGGTGAACGAAAGACGAGAATGCCAGAAGAAGAAGAAAAGAAAATCCTTAAGTTTACGGGATATATGCTTTATAAAAACTGCTGAGTCAACATGGGATATATCTAATATTTTATTTTAAAAAAATAAGTAATAGATGCCGCATTTACCATAGTACCATTGTATCTGTCGGAAATGCTTTGTTGACCATCAGAACAACAGATATATGCCTTTATAAAGAGCCAAAGAGAAGTAATAATTGATGATCGTCCTTTTAGCAGTGCACCCGTAGTACTTAATTTGCAATTGATTAGAATTCTGTGCAACTGATATGGAATTCTGAGATTGTTCCAGACTATTTCGAGCCTGAATTGGTCATTGGACATTGATCATTCAAAATGATTCTGGAACAGAGACTGGCTGTGTATCAGGTAGACTCACTCATGTGGGAAGAGAATGCTCAACAAGGGGAAAATATGGTAACAGTAAATGCAAATTCTAACCACAAGTCGCATGATTTTATCGTCCTGTACTAGAGAAGGGAAACAATCCCCACATTCGCTATTTCAATTCTATGTTAAGGACCAAGCACAAATGCAACTAAGCGCAGTCACCGCTATCTCGAGACTAGGTACAATCAGCGGAGACTCAGCCGGAAGTTACATGTATGCTAATTTTTATAATGAACTCATTCATGGGAACTTTGCATATTCCTGTGTATATATTACAATTAAACAATTATCATGCGTAAAAAATAATATTTTAATCTTTTTAACCAAAGGAAGAAGTCTTTTTTGCATACTCCCATATAAAGATATTGTTGCGGGTTTTTTTTCTTTTTTTTTAGTAAAGCAGGTTTGGATTGGATGGGCTTTACTTGAGAACAACACGACCAAATTCATTTACATCTATTTACAGGATGACTTGACAAAGTAAAACTACAGATAAAAATAATCAGCAGTCAACAGTCACTAACAGCGTAAATGCAAGCCTTACGCACAATAAACACAGACATCAAAACAGCATAGCAAACAGTAAATCACAACGAGCTCAATTATACAACGTTAACAGCAAACGTAAGCACAGCTCACTAATAACAAGCCAGAAAATAATCCGCTCTTCCAACGAGTCGCTTCTCTTCCAAGAGGAACTGCCGAAACTACGGCAACCCGTCTCTTATATAGCCGAGCGAGCGAGCACCCAAAAGCCCGCGGACTTCCGTGAACGATTCAGCGATTACTATTCTTTTCGCCAAATCAACTCGGCTGGAGCGAAGCTCTTCGTCAGCCGTCGCCAACGCCTTCTGCTTCGATGCACTTTCGTGACGTTCGCCCGCTTGTAACAACATTATCTCCTTAATCCTCATATAAAAATTGTAGATCTTAGACAAGACCATAAACACCACAATAGCCGTTTTTATTCTTGTGCCACATAAGAGAGTTTTGTGCTTGTCGTATACTGGACAAAAGAGTTATGCCGTTTCTTCAATCGGTAACTACTAAAATTGAACACAGAATCAACGTTTTAGTCATAAGATCACATACTAAGCTTCATTTATCTAAACCATTGTTTTAGAGTTACAAATTTTGCACGCATGCGGATATACAGACAAACAGACAGACCGTAAAGAATTTGGTTCAAAATTTTATGTGGATCTGTACTGTAGGACTTTATGTAATAAGTTTTATCCGTCTTTTACATTTTAAAGTTATCGTTATTCCCAAAACCTCAATTAAGTTAAATTATAGCGATTGCCCATTCCCGATATTGAACCCTATTTCGTCGCTTGTTAAACTCTCTGTCTGATGCCTATTTCTTAATTTCTTTTATATCTTGTTTCCACTGCCTTAATAGAATGCCAGCCGTCTACAAAGCATTTCTAATCCTGCCATGAATTGATCCTGTCCGATCGAATAAAAGAGTAGCGTTTAAAGACAAATTCTTTATTTACAGCCTTATATACATAAAAAAAACTCGTCCTCATCTGGGTTAACATGGAAGGTAATATTTACAACTCAATTAATAGTTACAGATGAATTGTTCCTCAATTAATTTCGGAGAAACTGCCTCACAAGAAAAGCTGACAGGCTGTTAGCGCATCCGGCTGCAACAGGGGAAGCTCAAGGGATCCACCGATAATCATCGGGTGGATCTTAAATCAGAAGCTGGATTCACACGAAGCTTCTCTGACCTTTTTTAAAACGATTCTCCTCCGAAGACCTCGAAATCTCACTCCAAAAAATCTCAGATGCCTCTTCTGTTTGTTTGTTTTTCTCTCCTCCAAAACCTTGCATTTTATCTTCTGTGAAAACACCGCCTCTCATTTTCCCTGACCCCGGTCACCCAGTAATTATTCAGATATATCCTCAGTGGCCTCCAACTGACCGTGAGAATGTTCGTTAATGATCTACCCTTCACAATATATTTACATCCGAAGGTTTTGACACCCTTCCTCTTTTACGATACGATTTATTTCTTTGGAAGGACGGAAAACGCAAGTGTGGTTCATTATCTGGACTTGACTCAAAGCCCAAGTGATCCTATTAAGGGGGAGAATCCCCCTGCCTGGAGCAATTACAAAGTGAGAGAGTCATACAGTTCACCACACAGCTGACCAAATGTTATAATGATCAAACAGGTGTATCTTAGCGGGGGAAAGAATGTTATAATGGTGAAACAGGTATCTCTTTGAAAGGGGAGAATCTTTACAGTGCCCTCTACAGCAGTTAGCGAAGTATTTAATTAAATGCAGCTATAAAAGCGTTCAACGAATCCGCCCGAAAAGACATAATGCCAAAAATGTGATTTTCAAGTTTTAGAGAGGACTATCCGAAACATGGAGATTCGATAAAACACCCAATTTGAATTTTTTTGGCAATTACAATACTTTTTTTTACACTTCGTATACAAGGAAGAAAAGAAAGACAAATCACAAAAGAATTTGTTTAACCCCTTTAGAAATGCCACTTCATGTACTTGAGTTAAAAGGAGAAGCCACATTGTTCAAAACTGAAATCCTGGAAGAGGGCGTGCGCAATGGCATTCTCCTCGTAAGGCGAGTGCGAGTGTCGGGAAGCGGAGTTCGACAAAATTCAGTATAATGCCTTCAGGATGTTCCTTCTTAGAAGTATTTATTTGCAGTGACCAGCCAATTACAGAAAAGATGATTTGAAGCATTTTTAATATTTTCTAAAACAACAGAAGCAATTATTTAAAATGATCAAATTTCTTTCTTTTTTAAAAATCAAACTAAAATTAACTGCTTAGATTATGAAACAATTATGTTTAAACTATGGAAGTCTGACAACACTATTAATAAATCGAAGCTTCCAAGAAACGGATCGCTAATCGGAAGTAGATGACTTCAAGATTCGGTTTTCTTTCCCCAAAGATATCTTGCTGAACAGATTAGAAACTCGACTGGACGCTGAAAAGCGTTTGAAAATCAAAACAAATAATAATAACAAAATTAGTGCTCATAGCACTGACGTGGCACGCTCAGGTAATATTGCAAAAGACGTGAAAACGGCTTGATTATTCCAATCTTTAACACTCAAAAATCTATAATCTTAAAAGAGAAGAAATTATAACACAATAAAATGAGATAATCTTGCGTTCGATACATTTTATTATTTTCATGGTCAAAAATTCGCTATTCATACTCACGACTCATTAAGGGTTTTTTTTCTATCTGTATCACTGTGCATATAAATCTGTGTCGCCTCATTATTTAAAACATAAACTGTTTTATACATTTTTAGAAATACGCAAACAAATCTTTTGATATGAATCACTATGTATTCTTAGAAGAAAAAAAGTTATTCGTTAAATTTTGTCTTTTAAAATAATTATAGCTTAAATTTCATAAGCATTAGACAGTTAGAAAACACCATTAACCATTTGACTCATTTACAGTTGTGACCACTTTCCCACGCAGCGGAACTTTGAAACAGCACGACGTTGCCGTTGCCAATAAAATCATTAAAATAATAGTAAACAATTTTTAAGAAGTCTACCTTCTAGAACACTCATCAATATGTTTTCTAGCAAAGAATTTAAAATTTGTTTTTTATTTAATCATACAGATTCTTCGGGAAGCCGGAGTCGCGGAGGGCCTCCCTCGATCCATCCGCCAATTGGGGCCACCGGTGACTCGGTTCTCGAAATCCGAAGGGTGTTTACTTTCTACGAAATCCGCAATGCTCACTTTCTTGGTGGATCGCGCGCGAAGCGTGACCTCGGCGAATCGCGAGTGTCCCACTTTTCCATTGTTGCCGGGACTGCATTCCACAGGTTGGCGCATTCCGCCGCACCAGGAAGCGATCGTTGCTCTCCCGTGTCGTTTTCTGGCAGGTCAACAGGTCACTCACTCACTCACCGCTTTTCCCGAGCGAGACGGAATTTATCGACTTCGGTGGTTTTGTTCTCTTGACGGACGGGAGATTTATTCCGTGATTCCCGGGAAGTATTCCGGACCGACTTTTGTAAAGAAAAGGCTGAGTGTCAATGGAACTGACCGTGACCGGTTCGGATGGTTCTATCTGTAACGGGGAAAGAGGATCCCTCAGTGGCGAAGCTCCAGCATTTGCATTCCCTTTTTATGGACTTTGGCTTTTTTTAATATTATTATTGAAATAGAATTTCGCAAGTATTTTTCTACTGGTGTATCAATAAGTGTTGCGTTTAAATTTTTAAAGTTGTACACATATTTGTTTCTAAAGATATTCATCGCTTTAATATTTTCAAAACTGAATGATCAGGTAACGATTAATTTTATTAAAATTTTAATTTTTTAAAATAATTTTTACTGGGGGTGCTGACTGGATGAAAGCCGGTTTCAAAGTTTCTAAAAAATAAAATAAAATAATCAATTTTAATTATATTAAAAAAGTGTGTGTTCAGTTTAACTATTTCTTTTAAATTTATTTATTTACTAGAAATAAAACATTGCATATACTCAAGTATACATCATCTTCTCACTTATGACAAGTTTTTTTTATTTTATCTTTTTGGTCTAAATTTCTAGTTTAAATTTAAAATGCTGCCAATTTAATTTTGGGAGGTTAATTGATTGCTAGTTAAGACAGATTCTATAATATTTGAAGATTTTCGCTTGGATTTTCAAAGGAATTAATTACTTAAACTAAGAATAATGGTTACTTTCTTTTCTCTTCTTTTTTTTATTTTGCATTTCTTATCATTTGGAATCACAGAAGCATTTGTAATATATTACAAAAGTTTTTAGAAGTCGATTCTTATCTTCATCAACATCTATAGAATTCAATTCAATTTCATAACTTCAATCTTGGAGCAACACGAGAGCTACTTTGGCATTGATTGGGTGACGAGGGCGATCACATTTTGAAACTTCCACAAAATGAATGCTATGGAGAGAGTAATTAAACTCCGACCCATCCGGATCGCGGTCTGCTGTCACGAACCCTTTCTGGCCGGAGCCATTTTCAGTGCTCCATATAAATGGTTAGATGTGATTGAAAATCCTCCAGAAAAAAATTTATTCTCACTAATGAAAAGAAATTCATGTTA
>JAOUZG010009953.1:521770-533925 GCA_026289955.1 Argiope argentata
TTGAGGACAGCACAAACAAAGTTTATTTACAGCTATTTACAGTTATTTACAGGATAATTGATAGAGTAACAAATTCAGATAAATACAATCCAGCAATAATCAATCACTTACAGCGTAAATGCAAGTCTTACGCACAATAAACACAGTTTGCAAAACAGCTATAGTATAGCACAGCAACAGTAAATCACAGCGAGCTCAATAACACAGCGTTAACAGCAAACGCAAACACAGCTCACAAATCCTTTAGTCCAGCGAAACGCTTTTTATATCAGAGCAAACTCTCAACTAACTACTCGCTCCGGCTATTCGTCCTTATATAGCCGAAAAGCGCGTGCACCTGAATCTCGTGAAAATTCTCAAAACAACGCGCACAATCTAGCGGCTACTAGACTATTCCTTTCGCCAAACCAATCAAGCTGGCGCGAGGCTCCTCGCCAAACGTCGCCAAATTTGGAGAGTTTTTGTGCCGCTCGCCCGCTTGTAACATTGCCCCCTCCTCAAGGACTGCACGTCCCGGGCAGTACAGATCCCGAGCAGAAGACACTCAAAAGTAACAATACCATACACACAAAATTACAGACATAATCATTGAAAATGAATTAACATAAAGAACAATATTTACAAATATACAGGTCATAATTACATAAATGAGGAAACCATGGTTTCAACTAAGTATTTGACAAGTCACCATAATAAGGGGCTAGCCGGTCGTAATGTACTACTCTTGGGTTTGAGTTCGGTGACTTCCTTATTCGAACCACGACGTCATTCAGTCTTTTCAGGACTGTATAAGGGCCTTCCCAGGAAGACTGCAGCTTCGGAGAGAGTCCCTTTCGTCGAATCGGGTTCCAGAACCATACCTTGTCACCTTCCTTGAATTCATGTCCGGTGGCTTTAGTGTCGTACCTGGTCTTCATCTTCTCCGTCGCTATGTTGATCCGATCTCGGGCAAACCTGTGTACGTCTTCTAAACGGGCCTGGAGGTCTTGAACATAATCCACAGGCGAAGAAGGCATATCCGGTGGACACCCGAACAGAAGATCACAGGGCAGTCGGAGTTCGCGTCCAAAGAGCATCTTGGATGGTGTGAAGCCAGTCGTTTCGTGAACCGCGCTTCTATAAGCAAGCAGGAACAGGGGTAGTTTCTGATCCCAATCTTGTTGGTTTTTCGAAACGAAAAGAGAGAGGTTATTTAGAATAGTACGATTGAACCTCTCTACCATGCCGTCTGATTGGGGATGAAGAGGTGTTGTCTGAATTTAGTAGATTCGAAGGAGTTTGCAGAGTCCTTGACATACAGCAGAAGTAAAATTCTTCCCTTGATCCGAGTGAAACTGAAGAGGTGTTCCAAATCTGGAAATCCAGTTCTGAAGTAAGACTTCTGCTACAGTAGTCGCCTCTTGATCAGGAATTGGATAAGCCTCTGGCCACTTCGTGAAATAATCCATAACAACTAGAATGTTTCTATTTCCATTGTCCGTCCGAGGAAGAGGTCCCAAGATGTCAAAGGCGATTCTCTCAAATGGTGCACCTACATTATACCGCTGTAACTTACCACGACTGCGTGTTTTAGGTTTTTTACGGGCGTTACAGTCATCACATGTTCTGCACCATTCTTGAACATCATCTTTCAAGTTGTTCCAATAGAAACGCTCCCGGACTTTATGAATTGTCTTCATGACTCCGAAATGACCACCTGCAGGACTGCTGTGTAACTCCTTCAGAACTTGGTTTATCCTCGATCGGGGAAGTACAAGTTGCCACTTAACTGACTTCCCATCTTCGGACTCCCATTTTCTATACAATATGCCGTTTCTAATTTCGAGTGAATTCCAGAGAGCCCAATAACGTTTAGTTCCAGTACTGAGACTTGAAATGTCCTGCCATTCGGGTCTTGAATTGTTTGATTGCATGAATTCCATAATCGGTTTAATGTCAGGATCATTTATTTGTTCTTTGCGAACCTCTTCATCACTCCAGGGACCAGATTGAGGTGGGACGGCTCCTGCGATTTGGCGCACAGTTGGTGTAACAAGCCCATATTTCTTTTCAGCAGAGAAGCAATAGCGACAACCCTCGGAGCAGGGCTTTCTTGATAAGGCATCTGCATTTCCATGCAACGACCCTTTTCGATGTTTAATTTCAAAGTCGTACTCTTGAAGTTTCTGTATCCATCTGGCTATCTGACCCTCCGGATTCTTGAAATTTAAAAGCCAAGTCAGAGATGCATGGTCCGTTCGGAGCAGAAATTTTCTTCCATAAAGGTAACTATGAAAATTCTCCACGGCCTTCACTATAGCGAGCAATTCTTTCCTGGTGACGCAATAATTTCGTTCTGGTTTCGAAAGACACTTGCTCCAATATGCGATGACACGTTCGTGGCCGTCGATTTCTGAGACAATACTGCTCCAACGCTCTCATTACTTGCATCTGTATCCAGGATGAATTGTTTTTCAGGATCAAGATAGGACAGGATGGGAGCCGATGTCAAGGCTTCTTTCAAGTCGTTAAATGCCTTTTCACATTCATCCGACCACAAGAATTTTTGTTTGTTTTCAGTTAGCCTGTGTAGTGGTCTAGCGATCAAAGAAAACCCCTTAACAAATCTCCTGTAATATGTGCAGAGGCCCAAGAAGCTTCTAAGTTCATGCACATTTTCAGGGCGGCGCCAGTCTCTAACTACTGACACTTTTTCCGGGTCTGTTTGGACGCCCACTGAAGAAATTATATGTCCAAGGTAGCTTACCTCATGACGGAACAAACGACATTTAGATGGATTCAACTTCAAGTTGGCATCTTTTAATTTATCTAGAACCTTTCTTAAATTACAAAGATGCTCTTCAAAATTCCGTCCGACTATGATGATGTCATCAAGATAAACGAGGCAAGCTTCTGGAGTAAGTCCTTTTAAAACTGTCTCCATTAGGCGTTCAAAAATTGCTGGCGCATTACAAAGGCCAAAAGGCATGACCTTAAATTGCCACAGTCCATGTCCTCCAGTTGTGAACGCTGTTTTCTCACGATCGTCAGGATGGATCTCCACTTGCCAGTATCCACTCTTCAGATCGAGAGTGGAGAACCACTCGTTCCCGGAGAGTGTATCTAGTGTATCATCGATTCGGGGAAGAGGGTACGAATCTTTCTTCGTGATGTCATTCAGTCATCGGTAATCTACACAGAATCTTGTAGAACCATCTTTCTTACGGACCAAAACGATGGGAGAGGCCCAAGGACTAGACGAAGGTTCGATGACGTCCTTTTCTTGCATGTCATTTAACAAATCTTTCACCTCTTCCACTTTGGCAAATGGCAATCTTCTGGCGTTCTGTCGTATAGGAGGATGATTTCCAGTATTGATTCGGTGTTGCGTTAACTTTGTTCTGTCAACATCATCAGATGTTTGGGAGAACAAGTCTTTAAATTCATCAATAACTCTTCCTGCAGCAACTCTTTGCTCTTCCTCCAATTCACTGTCTTTAAGTAATTCCAGGCTCAAAAAGTCGGAAGACTCCTTTGATGTTAAGTAGGAATTCTTCTCGATACAGGTAACTGGAGAGCATTTAGCTAGAACTTCACCCTTCTTAATTAATTTTGATTTATTACTAACATTGATAACCCTGACGGGTACATTCTTTTTCGAGAGATCTACAAGACTGGAGGCCACCATCGTTCCACTTGGAAGACTCCCGTCGCTGGAAAATTCAACAACTCCAAACCGGAAATTCTCCGTTTCGCCAGTAGATCCCTCTAAAATTATTTCTCTTCTAGCTGGGATGACAAAGTCTGTTGAAGCAACAATCTGATGGCATGTATTTACTCCTCCAGAACCTAAATGGAAAAGTGTCACGACTTCTGATGGGGAGTGCAGGGAGTTATTTTTAAAGTCAATTACAAAATCATATTTCTTCAGAAAGTCCAGTCCAAGTATAAAATCATCTGTAATTTCCGCTACATAAACAGCATGGTCATAAGTAGCATTTCCAAATCTTATCACAATATTCATTTTTCCAATAATCGGGATTTTGTCACCAGTGACCGTTTGGAGGGTGACGCAGGGCGGTGTCCAGAGAATTTTCCTTCCGAGTTGTTCTGCAACATCTCTTCGCATGATGGTTACGTTGGCTCCTGTGTCAACGATCATTCGGCAGGGAGCTCCGTTGATGAAGGCTTCGACGAATAAACCATTTTCACCGCCACCTCTGGAAGATATCTGTAAAACTCCAAAATGGGGCTTTTCTTCATCTGGCAACCTCCGCCCCGCGAGACCGCCAAATTCTAGTTTTCCTGGTTGTTTTGAGAAGGGTCTTTAGCTCGTTTATTTAAGCGGGCTGAACAATTCCTTTGAAAATGACCCTCGTCGCCGCATTTCCAACATTTCACAATTCTCTGGCCATGTTTATTGGGCCTTTCATCTCCTTTCCGGATAACCTGGCAAATTGTTTTTACCACTTCAGTTAGATTTTGCATCGAAGAGTCTGATACATCTTGAACCGTAGCACCTCTTACTGAGTGGCGATCCCTCCGTGAAGCTTGCTGAGCTGCTTCAAATTTCATTCAGTAAACCAAGGCTGATTTCAAGTCCTTCAATTCAGCCATTCGCAGTGACTTTTGTATCTCTGGATCCCTCACACCGTCTATGAAATACTGCAGGGCCAGTGTTTCCCGTACCTCGGCAGGACAGTCGGAGAAGGCAAGATGGGGAGAGCCTCTCTACATCTGCTGCAAGCTCTGGCAGGCTTTCATTCGATCGTTGTTGCCGGGTCTTTAACTGAAGACGGCTATAGTCCTTGAGGCACTTTTCTCCGAAGCGCAACTCCAGAGCGTTTGAAAGAGCTTCAAATTCCAGATGTTGATCTTCAGGAACAGTCCTCAAAATATCAGCAGCTTCAGCCCGTAGTGATGCAGCCAGTTGACGAGCCTTCGTGACTGGATCCCAACCATTGGCTTCTGCGACGATGGAGAATTGTGTCATAAACTTGCCAAGATGTTTTTCCTTCGTACGTGGAAACTTTAATGCTTGATTTAGGAATAGCAGGTCCATGTTGAGATATTTCGGGCTCTCAAACATTCGAGGATTGGTTTTCAGATTTCATCTGTGCACTTTCCATTCTCTTAAATTTTTCTTCGACCTTCCTCTCCATTTCTTGTTCAAATGTTTTAAGCTTTTCGTCCACTTTTTCAAATTTCTCTTCAAAACTCTGTAGAATGCTACGAATCTTTGCATCATTCTCTTGAACCTTTTCCGCCAAAGCATCCACTTTGTTGTTGATTACTTCGATAATATTCGCTTGGCCTTGTTGGCTGACGACTGAGAGAGCGTGAGTGTTTGGAGCATCGGGTATTCGGCATTGAATTCCGTGTGCAATTTTCCGGAGAGAATTTGCGTGGTATCGTAGGCAGCTTCATGCTGTAGGCTGAGCACACGTAAAGTTCATCTGAACTTCGTGAATCAAACTGGTACCGTCGTGCGGACCGTCTCGTCCCATCGAAAGTGTGAAAGCACATCCAAGCTTGTGGGAGAACTTCAGTTATCTCCATAGCTTTGTCTTCTGGGCTGATTTGTCAGCGATTTTCCTCGAACTCATCAATTTAATATTCCGACAAACCCAGCAGGTTAATCGAAATAGCGCGTAAACCCCAAACCTCAGGCTGGATCTTGCGGGAAGAACTTGCGTTCACGAAGAACTCGGTCTTAACTCTTCATCTCGAGGCGAGTTTTCTTACTTATCTGAAGTACAGCACCTCCCCCTAGTGGAACTCTGATTTAATTCTACTTAATTACTTGTGAACTACTAATCAAGAAAGGTGCCAATGAGTGTGATATATATGTAATGCAGGTGAAAATAAATTTTGGTCTTGATTACCTGAAGGAACTGAGTTTGCTTTCGGGCGCAACTAACCAGAAACCCTCGGTCAGAGAAGTTGCAATCTGATTAAGCATTCAACATACCAAATCATAGGACGTAGGGCAACGGAACTGGGCCACATGTACTTTGAAAAATGGGAATAGGCAAATCCAAGCGATATTTTTTTGAAATTTTAATTAAATTGAAAATTAAGGTAAATTTCAACGTTTTTCAATTCTTGCTATTAATTCATACTATTCCTATATATACCTTGTTCAAATTTTCAATCGTTATCAAAGTACTTTTCATTCATCCAGTCAGATTCAAAAACATTTTTTAAAACCTGCAATGGATGACACTTTCTGTTAATACAGTTTTTCAAATATTAATTCAATAATTAAATTTATTTCATTTTTAATGTTTTAAATAGATTTTTAGCAGCTAGTAAAGAACATTTTAATCAACAGGCAGTAGCTCAATCGATAAAAAGCGAGAATTGCAGTATTTTTCACGCGAAGGTGAAGTACGTTTGCGAAAATAAATAATATTCGTGATAAATTATTTATATTCATTGTAATTAATTAATAAAAAAGTAACCAAAATAAAAATTTTCTGTGGTGATCTAAGTAGGATGGAATTAATTTGTTTTTCATATGACTTGTTTCGTGTTAACTTTCAAAAATATCACAGTACAAAACTGATTTTTATATAAAGTTCAAATTGAAAATATTAAAGAGCATTACTTCTGTGAACCAACTGGTCGTCAAAGACGACTAGTATATAATAGTTTGAAAATATTACTCTACTCATTTATTATAAGACTTATTTAGAATTGGAATCGTCAGCATTCATTACCCGATACTTCTCGAAATTATCAACAGAATTCAACTAAATAACATTAAATGTTATTTAGAAGTAAATTTACGGGGGGGGGGGGAATAAATTGGTAACATTTTGATTTTGTAGTTAATTAACTTGGTTTATCAGCTTGTTGCGTGGAACAAATCTCTTCCTTTAAGTCATCTCCATTTACACCAAATTAGTGAAAATGCAAGAATAAATAAAAAAAAAATACGGAAGTGCTCCATTTTTGTTGTTGTCGACGCTGGCACATGCCATATTTTTTTCTTTTGTTTCATAAGTAGTTGATATTCCTGTGGACAAGTGAGAATCGTTTAGCTTATAAGGTTAAAATATGACTGAATTCACTGTTTCTATATTTTCAAGAAGGAATGCATTTCTGTTCTCGTAGCGATTTAACTGATACAAATCCTCCAACATGCATGAACTTTTCAGTTTTTCAACATTCTTCTTTACAAATGCATTAAGATTTTACATCGAAAATTTCCCGACAGGATGAATAAGATAAGAGAAAACTACCAGAGTAAAAGATCGAATTATCATAATTAGGAGATTCAATAGCAACTGCTCATAAAACAGAATTCTAGCAAATACAAAATTTAGATAACGTGCAAATAATTTTTACTGAATAAGATTCAATGTGGGAATTGGGAACACCAACTTTACGTATAAACAAACGTTTAGAAATTTTTCAAAAGTGTTTGTTTATCTATTTCTCAACAGACTTCCATTCAATCCAATTAATCAGAAAACTGTAAAAAAGATTTTTGGTGTGCTTATTGGATGCATTATAATCTTAAAATTACTGAAATGTGAAATAAAATCAGATTTTATAGTTTAAAAAAATCATTGCAACAACTTTTAAAGTTTTTTTTTCTTTCAAACTTGTATCAAGAGCTTCTACATAACAAATTCAATGATTAAAAAAACTGTGTAATAAAACCAAATGTAAAAATAACAAAAATAATTTAACTTCACTATAGGCAAAAGCGAACGAATGATAAATGGAATTAAACAGAAAATGCTTATTATATTTCAACACTCCAGTTGATAGAAAACTGATTAAACCTAAGTGAAATAAACGTTTAGAAATGACATTCATCAACCCTAAAAATTATAAATAACAATAATAAAAAAAGATAATTTTCAAAATTTTATAATGGTTAAAAACAATTTTTATGCAATGCTTCGTTCTAAATGTTATGGTGGAAAACTGTAAAATCTGCCATTTCTATTTCTTTTAATAACTCATTTTTTAATAAATGATTCTGATGCTAAGGAAAGGAACTTTTCAATTTTTATCAAATACATCAAAGCATGTGGATTGTATAAAGATTAAAATAATTATAGCGGATTTTTATATGTATATAGATTAATATAATATTATGCCCCATCAATTTAGAAATTATTTGCCCCCACTAATTTTCAATCATAACAATGAAAATATACGCATATTTTGTAATTCCACGTTAGATTAATTTAAAAAAATTCATTTAACAACAATTTTTCTGAATAATGTGATGAATTCCATTTAATACTTAACAATTATTTTATCCTTAAATGTTGATATGTGAATATAAAATTCAATCTCTTCCAATTTAATGGTTTTACCTTCATAACTACAATGATAAATCCAAAGAAAATGCAAAGGAGTATTCTGTAAGAAAAATTCAATTTTTAATTCTTTAACAGTAGAATAAAACAAACGAATTTGGACTGATTTAACCTGGTGAGTGTTACTGTGAGATATTGCGACTTGAAAAAAAATTGATTAATAAATGCATTAAATTTAAAAAAAAATTACAGAATACTTATTGCATTTAATCTTTATGGTGGCTGAACTACATTTTTGAAGCAAATTGACCCGAGCCGATTAACATGGCTATGATTGACCAGCAATATATTTTGTATCACCATGTTGCATTCTCCACACCAAAGGAGCTGATCTTATTTAGATACAATTATAACATGATTGAAAAATAACAGTAAAGAAATCTGATAGAGTTTTATCAGAAAAAAACATAGATTATCATAGTTTTAATTTGTGAAATAAAAAATAACATGAGTAAAATCTAGCTTTATTTAGAAAGTTATTGTAAAAATTTACAAAATCGCAATTCACATATGCTAAATTTTACAACAAAAACATATAGAAAATTTAATTACAGAAAATTATGAAAGCTGAGTGAATCATAATATTTCATTGGTCTTCATGAAATGCAACTTAAGAAATCATCTAAACAATTTCTAACACTAAAACTATTCCAAGGAAGTTTTATGCTGGATATTTAAGTAGGAACCACAATTTTATTTTCAGGATATAGACCTAACCTACGACTAGCAGGAGGCAATTATTGTAACAAGAATTAAATGTTGCAACTATCTGCAACCTTATTATTAAAAAAAGTTTCCATTTATGTAACAGTCTTCTATTTATACGATTTATTGCTTTACTTGAAAAAAAAAGTTGTCTCTAAGAAATAATATTGCAAATTCTTTAAAAAAAATTACCTAATATATAACTTCATAAATTTAAATAGCATTTATTTTTACAAAAAGTAAGATAACATGAGTTTTTACAAAATTTTCAACATTTTATCAATGTATAATTATCTGTAAAATCTATTTGAATGAAATAATGACAATATGCGATCGAGTTAAAAAAATTAATGAGCACTCGGAGTGTTTTGAAAATCATTCAACGGAGAGTTCCTGAAACAGCATTTTATATTCTAAACACATTTGTTCAGTAATACAACTGCAAAGGGCTTTGCACATGGAACAAACTGCAAATATATTATAGCTAACGTTGGCCTCACCTACCATACTTTTCTCTGTAGCTATGAACTAGGAATATAATTTTTTTCAAGCAGACAGATTACATACATTTAATAAGTTTACAAACTTTACAATGAAATTTCAAAAATATGAATGCACAATACAGTATTTACAATACACACACACACATATATATATAAAGAAGTGGAAAGCGCAGTTTTCTTTGTACAAAAATAAACAATGCATTCTCATTAATTAAGATAAAATTTGAAAGTGAAATCAATGAAATTCATTGAATTACAAGTTTAAAAAAATCATTCATAATATTTTTTTGAAAATTTAATTCTACACTGCACAGTAATACATATTAGCAATTTCAAAAATATTCCTTGACAATGAGATTTACTTTTGTAAAAGTAAATGATTTATATATAATATTTTCTGATTTGTATAAGATCAAATCAATTTTTTAAAATTAATCCAAATCCATACATCAGGTAATTTTGAAAGAATTTTTCTTAAATATGTTAATTTCAAAACTTCCATTTTAAAATAAGAAATTGTATAGAGTAAAATCAAATTAACCAAAAAAAGTACTGATAAAAAACAGATAATTATAGAACTATTGCATCAAAAATACAATTTTTATGTAAATTTATCCCTAATTAGAAATTTAACATTCATAATTAATACACAAGTACACAATGTTAAATTACAGTCATAACCATTCTAATAGGATGATGCTTATAGTGACAAAGAACATAATTACAAATCAGCACAAAAGAAAAATTATAAAATTTTAACCCTATACCGTGCATTCACTATTACTTTTTTTACAGGATTGAAAATAAGTTCCAAATAAGTCCTCTCACTCGAGGCCTAATCAAGCATTACATGCAGTCACAAGTATCTAAGAAAGTTAAATATGTTTGTGAAGTAAAGCAAAAGCAGGCATTTTTTTAGATACTTTTTATATCGCAAACTCAGCTTCTATAAAAGCAGATGCTTTATGTAGGTTATTTTAACACTGATCAGTGTGAATGACACAATTGATATCTACCTATTGTTATCACAAGAAAATGTTTGACACATGCATCATCGATACAATTATGCAGAAACGAAAACAATTCAACCTTCAGAAGGAATTGCATCAAGTGGTGTTTCAGGCGGGGATCTTCAAACGAAAATTCGGTTGCTACAAATGTACCAGGGAAATATAACATAGCAGAAGACTAGTAAATTATTTACTCGGCAGTTACGCGTTCGCATCTCGAAATATTGTGAGAAAAGAATGCAAGAGTCATGCACATGCCACGGTCCGTGTGATTAAACAGGTTAATAGAAATAAGAATAATTCATTAAGATTCAATTAATTAAAAAGGGCATACACACATTCTCCTAACTCTTCCAAACATGGCGTTTGTTTCGTGAACCATTTACATCGGAATATTGAACGCAGGACCGATCAGTTTTTTTTTAACCATTTAATTAAGTGATTCTATTTTTTAAAGCTTTGAAAAACAGACTTTCCTCGGAAAGTGATTTAAAAACTGAATCACTATACATTAAATACTTTGATACATTCGGTTAAGGAGACAAACAGCCATGCTTGAAAGAGTGAACGGAAATGCAAGTCAAGCGAGGGAATGGCGGAGAAACACATCGATCCTTTTTTTGTTTCTTGGCAACTAATTAATGCAAATTGTGCAGTAGAATTTCCTAAATCCATGACAGAATTATGTAAATGCCCGTACAAATTTTTAAAAAAATGCGCAGTGTAGTAGTAAATTAAAAGGTATTTTCCTACTATTTTTCCAACAGTAACGTGTGCGCCAGATTGCTAAGCATAATCACCAGTGCATTTTTTTCAAATATCCGAAAGAAAAAAAAGAAAAGAAAAGAAAGATGAAATCCTTTTCTGTGTTCAGCAAAACCACGATGAAGGATGCATCCATAAAAATACAACGCTCATAATAAAAGTGAAAATGCATTCGCTCTTGTTGTCCTATTTACAATCACATGCAGGCAGGCACCTTCCACCTTGACTAGTGGTGCCCAGGGAGGGAGAACTTTCTGTGGGGGGAGAGAAAGAAATAGATAATAATCACAATAGAACTGCAATTCTACGTCTCGCCATATTCAGCTTTAGACCTTCACACTCGGAAATGTAATTCGATGCATACATAATCACAAAATGCAAGCTCAGTTTATAACTCTGAAAAATAAATATATATAATTGCTTTAAGTCTAATTTTCTCGAAAAAATTTACACTTTCTTACCTTGATGTAGGTATTTTTAACAAAAAAAAAAGCCAAAATGATGCATTAATTTTGAATGATGGCAGAGAGGAGCATTAAGACACACTAATGTTTGGTTTTCATAACGCCTTCTAAAGCCCCATTTCGATGGTCAGTGCGCGTCTTGAAGCAGAGTTCCGAAGATCTGTTGCCTTGAGCGACTCCAGAATCTTCAGACAAAACACGCATTCCCCCGTTTTACATCTTTTGCGGTTTTTTGGAGTGCTTTGATGCACTTGATCGACAATTTGTCGGTAAACTGGACAGCCATCAAATGACCCCAAGAAACCACAAGAGGGGTAAAACGGGGAAATGCGTGTTTTGCCTGAAAATTCGAGTCCATAAATCTGCCAACTGACCCATTGGTTGATT
>JAOUZG010009953.1:533935-649604 GCA_026289955.1 Argiope argentata
AGTCCTACAGCGGGGGGAGTCCTACAGTGGGTCAGATGGCAGATTTACGACTATATTCATAGAGGAAAGAGTTGTCCGAACGGGCCTTAAAGCAACCTACGTATGTACACATATGGATGTCGGTCCGGTCGAGCGTAGACTCCGGACATCGTCAACTGTTGGCACTCGTTAGTAATAAACACAATTCGATTGATTGAGTGCACGCAAAGCGGCGAGAATTTTCTCAAACAACTGCTTTGCTGTTATGTCTACTTTGTAACGGGAAAGTGTAGTTCCCAGTTAATTCATATTATACAAATTCTAAACGATTACTGTAATATTTAGAATCAGTTTAATGAGGGCGAATTCAAACCGAGCTGCTTTCTAATACTCTGCATTTGATTTGCCCCTTAATTCTGTTTGAAAGTTAAGAGCATTCCGAATTACATAAAGTTTTCAGTAACAAATTGCGTGGACACTTTTAGTACCAATTTACTTATTATTATCCTTTTTATTTATTATTATTATTCTTTAGTTATAAACATTTTATGGTCATGATATAGGCATTGACATACATACTTAATAAGAGGAAAAATAAGTATTTGATATCGCTTCGACAAATTTTGAATCTTTATTTTTGTTTCTTGACTTTATTTCATCTAAAAAATAATTCGCTTCTAATGTGACAACAGACTTGAAGTATCTATTTACTTCAACCAAAAGCGAAACTTGATGAAAATTGTAGCGAGAGCCAAGCGGCACAGTTTCCCCCCCCCCCCCCGAGTTTGAAAATTGGTTGATACAGAAGACGGTTCTCAAAGACATGTTTATAGCTCCAACTTTCAATTTCTTTTTATTATTTATTTATCGAATATTTATTAAACTTCTGTCGATCGAAATGGTTTAGAGACAGGCTCATTTAGAAAAAACACCGAGTTCCGAAACATAATAATTTATTAACGTAAATGTTTCTTTTCTTTAAAATTAAACTTTTTTCTACGTATGTAAAAATTTCCAAAAGTTCTTAAGATATATTTAATTTTGTTTCTTTAAACTTAGACAGAAAAGAATTAATCTATCATGGACCGCATGTTATATAAAACTTTGTTTGAAGATTTTTTTTTTCTTTTTGCTTTGAATAAACCTGTTTTTTTTTAAACATTTTCTTTTTTTTCCCCCATTGCTATTTACAAAACTGAACCAAACATGATTCAAGTTGATCTTTAATGTCTGTTTTTGCACAAAACAGATAGACAATTAAAAGAAAGAAAAAGACCGGTATCAAAATTAGACCCAATCAGTTCAACGGAACGAGATTCAAGATGCTGAGAGATTTCCACTTTTAAAAACATTTTGCCGCCCGCATATCTCGTAAAACTTTCTACCGATTGGTGTCTGCAGCTCCAATTAAGATTACTTTGCTAGCCGACAGAATTTTTCGAGGTTATCGGAGATTATAAATAGTCAAGTTTTACTAACACATTTAGTAATACTAACACTATTATGGTATCGTCGCCGTTAAGCGATACTACATATACGACACCACTTTCGTGACGCCGGACGGCATAGTGTTGATTTCTCTACTGCCATACAGAGTGAATCTACTAATAAAACAAACAATTAGAAAAAAAAAGACCAATCGGTCGACTGAAATAGTTCTCCCCCAAACTATAATTTAATTTCAAAAAGCGGCTCGTTTGCGTTCTCCAAACGGACTGGCGCCGTCCATTACCTTCACTATTGCAAGCGAAGATTGGCTTCGGCTTCCTCCGCTTCCGGTTCGGGTGGGCGCGTCCATTTTATTAGCATTTCCGGTGAGCGGTAGAGGAAGATGAGTTTGGCGAAGAGATCCTCCTCGAGGGTGAATTCGCCGCTCTCCCTCACCAGGTAGATGTCGAGGCACAGCTGCAGGACCCGGTCCACGTAAGGCATGTCGTCGAACATGATCGTGAAGGAAGTGCCGGCCACGAAGCCTCGGACTACACGGGAGACGACAAGGACGAATGTAGTGTACAAGCCGACGATCCTAAAAGGAAGAGACAATTGAGTCCTCTATCGAAAGTGAAGAGCATATTGAAACCAGATTTCATTCCAAGAGTTATAAAATTAATTCAAGTATTTTTTACGAATTAACGATGTTGCTGTTGTTTATGACACTTGTCATAAATGCCCGCTGACGAAATCAGCGATTTTAAGCCGAGTTTTAGCGTCTCTTGCTTCAGCAGCGCTATCTAGGGTCAAAAGTACGTCATAACTACTCATGCGTCACAGTCATTTTGACGAGAGGAACATTTCATTCATGCATCCACAGATAGGAGTTTATACCTGCATCAGAGAACGTTCAGGTTTGATTCGATACCCCCCCCCTACACACCCAGTGATATTGTCTCGACTCGGAGGACTTTGTGACTACGACAGATTTAAACGTGCACTGGCCATCACGTACACGGAAAGTCTTTGGCTGCAGTGGCGGATTTTAATAACTCGTGGACACAGGCACTAAATTATTTTAAGGCTCACTTCTAGGTTAACTGCTAAACAGTTTTGCCCGTATGCCGTACGCGCATCGATTTATTGAATTTTGATAGCTTTAAGCTAAAAATAAACCATTCATAATGATTATAATTCAATTTGAAAATTACTTCCAATACATAGATAAGTCAAGTATTCAATGGATTTCCAATTGAAACAAAAAAAGAAAATATTCCTAAAATAGAAGGTATCTTATTGGATAGTAGAGAAAATAAAACAGTTAAGTGGTTAATTGTATTGATGATTAGAAAGTAACGTGAACTAAACTTATTTGTGTTTTTAAATTCATCTTTATAATTTTATTTATGTGTTGTATATCAAATTAATAAAGTTTTTCTATTTTTTATTCTAATTTTTTATAATATAAAATGATAGCTTGACAGTGATGTATTTCTGTCTTTACATATTTTCAAAATGGGATGGACATTACAATTTTTAAGTATTTAATTTTTGAAACAGAAAAATTATTCCTGACAAATACATAATTTTAATCATTTTTTAATTGAAAAAAAGTTTTTTTCAATAAGAAAAATGGCTTGAGTTCATAAATTCACAATTTTTTTCATGCACTATAACTACTTTTATTAAATGATTGAGGAAAAATATTACTATTTATATTTCTTTCGAACTGGAATAAACGTTCTTTGTCTCCTTGACCAAATGGTATTTTTCATTTAACTGCATATTTGTAAATTTTTTTAGTGAAAAGACATATTAAAATAATTAAATTAGTATTTTTGCCCTACTTTAATTAATTAATACTTAAATTTAAACCTGTCATTAAATTTATTAGTATTGAAATAATAATCAAAACTTATTTAATGGACCACATGATTTATTAAAAATTTATGGACTTAAAAATTTTTCAACCGAATTTTCAAGGAAAAAAAGGTACTAGAATTAATCGAAATAAAATGTATTTTATTTTTAACAAAATACTAAAAAGGTATCAAAACCTTTTAAAATCATTTAAGCACTCTTTAACTATATGACTGGCTATTTTTGAAATTAAAAACAATATTATGTGATACGATTGTAAAAAAAATTGTATTTTATATTTGTACTTTTTATTATTATATTCCTTACTATATCATGTTGTAACATTTCTTAATTTATTTTATATACATTCGGTTAAATTGAGTTGGAAATCCATTTTTTTTCATACATCATATTCATTGGTCATAATAACCAGAGAGCACAGCGGTTTTTGAATTATCAACTATCTATAATAGTTTTTCAGAAGCTTACGTTTTTGTGAAATTGCTTGATTTTCTGCCTATCAGGTAATCTGTAAATTTTAAACACAGCCATTACATTTGGAAAAGTTGATT
Organism: Argiope argentata; assembly: GCA_026289955.1. Lineage (NCBI taxonomy): Eukaryota > Metazoa > Arthropoda > Arachnida > Araneae > Araneidae > Argiope > Argiope argentata. The sequence goes on from JAOUZG010009953.1 coordinate 537,778, forward strand.
GTAACATATTATCGTACATTCTTTGCAGGTACTATTTCTTTTTCTCATTTAATTCGAGAAACTGTGATATTAACTTAAAACGTACCATTTCATTAACAAATTCAGATTCGATAATATACGAACAGTATTCTTTAAACTTTTGAATAGCTTCCTTAATTTCAATTTTCGTTCCTTTTGAAAAATTAATTAAATATTCGAATATTGAAAAAACTTTACTATAAACTTCGCAACGCCATGAAAATTCTGGGCTTAGCATATCTAGCACTTATTTTTTCTTTTTGTTTGAATGCAACATCTTTCGTATTACCATCTTCGATTTTTCTTTATTTGTCTTCATCTTATAATTATCAAACATTTCTATAAATAATACCAGTCCAAAATTTGGCACTTTGAATTACATCACGAATTCCCACATCAGAGGTATAATATATATAACTATATATTCCCACAGACAAACAGCTTTTAAAGACTGATAAAGATTAAAACATGATACAAATTTTTTAAAAAAATGCACATCTTTAAAGAATTTTATGAATACAGTATTTTTATATAAATTAGCAGTTATCCATTCCAAAGGATTAAAAATGAAATAGAACATTTAAAACTGATTATCCTTATAGTTACATTTGCATTTATTTGTCTCCAGACTTCAAAAGATGTCCAGAAGCTGGCATCTTCAAAAATTCAGTATAAAGAAAATCTTGACAAAATAATAAGCTTTATAGAAATATAGAAAACCGGAAATAAAAATACACAGTAATCTTTACAAAATAACGTCATTCCCTCATCCTAAGATCAAGAGTAAGGCCAATATCATACCCTTTTGTGGGTGCCGGGAATGGCATCTTGTAAAAGGAACCATTTTATTTATTTGTTTTTTCTTCTTATGCTAGCTGAGAATTATAGATTTGTGAATCAGTTAGCCAATGAAAAGAAAAACAGACCTCATAAATCTGCGAATAAATTTCAATAAATAAATTCTAACAGAAATAGTCAAAAATTTCAAAGAAAGTTCATTTTAATTATAAAGCATTCGAGCAAACTATCTTTTGAAATCAAAAAAATAAAACACAGATGTTCATTTGTTCCCTCAAAAAAGTATATAGACCGTCTCAGTTTGTTAATAATATTCAAATCGCAATCTTTTTACTAATCATTTTGCAATTTATTTGGAAAAAAATAATGTTGATGTTTCACGTCCCCCCTCAATATTTCAGTTTTTTATACCTTAAAAATTTTCCATATATTATTATTTTTGAAATTATTTATAATTTTCTATTTTTCCATTTCCATTTATTTTTCCCTGTGCTACGTTTGACACTTCATTTTCATTGAGTTTCTTTCTTTTTTTTCCTCGCGTAAAGAAGGGGGGGGGGGGGAAACGTGTGCATGTTGGCAATGAAAAAAAATTACTGCCGAGTCAGTACTACTATATAGATTTTGAAATCTTCCCCGGTGTCAAGTCACGAGGCGAGAGCCACCAACGCCTGTGAGGAAATCCGCCAATGTTCGGATGGAGGAGTTCGAACTCACAACCGAAGGGATGCGAATCTAACGTCCTACCAACCATGCCGAATTAACAATTATTTCAATACATGATTCGCAACACAGCCAAATTCAAGCACCACGCGCCATCTGCTAAGCGACTTTGATACTGATATCTAACAATATTCCCCAGATATCAACTATCACTGGTTAAGAATAACGAATCAGGTAATAAGAATCCATTGACCAAGTCATTTTGAAATGCACAAAAAGGATATTAATTGGTGTTGGATGCCTTTTCCTGATGCGTCAAAGGATTCTAGAAATAATAATGTGCTGTTTCGTGATGTGATTAAGATGCAGTTTACATTATGTCGGGAAATGAAAAGGGGTGCCAATTCACTTCTTACCCGTAGCCTGAAATGAGAGACAGCTCACTCGGGAACGCCTTGTCGCTGAATGCTACTAAGCGCAAGAAGTTGCAGTCGTTCACACCGCTAAGAGCATAGGGAGTTCTGATGGAACAGTCGTCCTGAATTTCCCACCACTCCACGTAATGAGACCCCGTGGCATTGATGATCTCTGACGTGTTCAACATGTCCCCAGTCCACATGGAAATGTTCAAGCTCCGGTAGGGGTTCTTTCCGAATAGTTTCGGTGGACTGTCGGCTAAAATGGAAAAGGGAAAGGTTTCAGGAAGTTGCTCCGCTTCATACAAAATTTGTTTACGACCCCTTCTCCATTAATCAGAAAATAAGGAAATTCTAGTAGATTAGCAAGACAATGATATATAAACTTTATTTTTATGGAAAATGCTATCAGTAATTATGGGTGAACATTACTTGCTAGTACAGAATCTAGATATAAAAAACTATCTGTAAATACAGTAAACTAACGATCAGTTCTCGTCTTATCACCAGACGAGCATGTGATCAATGCGTAAGAGGACATGTAAGAAACTGTGGAACAGTGCATATTGGTGACATCTCTTTTTTAAGCCTTTGATACATGAATTTAAAGACTGCACTAAATCAAATGGTATTAATCGAAAAGATATAGTACCTTTGAAAACAAACAAACATTTATTTGCAATTCAAGAATAAATAATGAAGTTATGGTCAGTTTTTTTCTTTAATTTAAAACTAAAAAAATATTAAAACATAATTTTCAAATTTTTTTCTTTTTTTGCTTACAATTCAAGTTTTTTTTTTAAATACAGATTTATTTTAAACCATTGTTGCAAACTGTATTAAAGAAATGCTATTTATTTCTGGATAATGTTTTTTGGTGATACTATACTTTCGGTTAAAACATTATTTACAGGTTCTCTAGCCGTTATTCAATTTTATTTTTCCTCTACAAAAGTAAATGAAAACTCTGAAAGTAAGCATTTATGCATTTTTAAATTTTCTACCAAGCAATAATTAGAAAATGGAAAAATAATTATTTTAATATTCAAAAATTGAACAGGATTTGAAAAAAAAATCCTATAAGACATTGCCTTTACAGATATCACTTTTACAAAAAACTGGGTAAGATGCAAATTCTTTAAAAATTAACCATGCAATCTGGAGGTGTGAAAAATAAACTTTCGGAATTCCAGTTTAAGCAATTATTTCACAATTTCACTGCTTGATTTATGTCATGAAACGAAGAGGGTTACTTAGTTCACTTTCTCTCGTTATTTCTGTGAGGATATTTAATGGCAGTTCATTGTCTATCTTTTATCAAAACTGAATTAAGATGAAGAGATTTGAATGACTAAAATTAAAACTTCTAAAGGCATCTTTTACACTTAATTTAATTGAATTTAATTCGGAACAAACATAAAGAAAGAGAAGGGCGGGAAATTAGCTTCGTCTCATAAAAATGCTATCTCTACTTTCTTTTCCCACTTAAAGAAATTGGAAGGATCATTTCTCTCTCTCTCTCTTTTAAGTCCTAGAAAAGAAGAGTTCTCACTTCTTTCCACACGTTCGTGAACTGGTCTTCTGCCTTCTCTCTCTAAAAATCAGTGTAATTCTCAATTGTGTGACACAAGAGGAAACAATCTGCAAGGTGATTACCACCTCCCTCGTCCCATCAAACGGCGGATTCGGGAACACCCGCATTTCTGTCAACGGTTTCCATTCAAATTAACAAAAATAATTTATAAACCTAATTCTTATTTTTATCTCATTCGTCCACTTATCTGTATAACAGGGAAGCAAATTGACCCCCCCTCTTTATAATGGTGGATGTGAGTGGGAAAGTAAAATGATCTGCTGGTACAAAATCTTACTTTTATTAGGATACAACGCCGTCACCACCGATGCAGTCCCCGTTCCAGGAATTTTGACAAAATTAGGGAAAATGTCTTTGATGGTCGTTGATTCGGGAACTGAACCGTAGATGGTTGTGGCGTTCCCATAGTTAACACTCAGCGCGTCAGCCAGCCTCTGCCTCAATTTTTTATCATCCAAAGTGAGCTCGCGGTGCGCACCGATTTCAGGGTTCGTCTCTCTGCCCTCGCTCTCCCTCAGGAAAGACCAGGACAGCACCATCTTGAGCTTGTTCTCTCCTCTCAACTCCTGAATGAGCGCAGTCTGACTCGGAGGGCTGATGGTCCAAATCGAAGTGGAATTGTTGCTGAGTTCGATTAGGACGGTGTCGTCCTTGTCATAACCAGTCAGAAAGTTGGTCGTCGACGGCTCGGCCAACTGGGCGACGGCTCTTTCTAGGTCCTTCCACTGGTCATTTGTGAATTTGTGGATCTGATGCTGAAGAGCTGTCGTGCGGAATATGGGCTCGTAGCCGGTGATGGAGAGTTCCACGGTGCAGCTGATGGGGGTGTTGCTTCTGCCAACTGTGTTACCGAGGGCGAACAGAAGCAGCGGGAACCAGATGATGAGGATGATAAAGAAGAGCAGGAACCCGCCGACACCGTACTTGATGAGGGCGGTACGTTTGGCTCCTCTCGGCGTCGGATAATCGGCCTCGGCTCGTCTGGTGCACTTGAGGACAAAAACGTTCGCATAGATATCTTCCATTTTCAGCCAGTTGCTAACATTCATGCTCGTATCGGTCCAGATCCAGTCCATCAAACTTCTAAGCTCGTATAGAAAGGGTATAATCATGTACCTGTAGAGAAAAAAAAGACACTTAAATTCAATCAGGACCTACAGTTTATCAGCTGTTAACTAAGCTATTCTTTTGTGTGTGTTGCAAATCAAAAGTGGCGGTTTCAGAATAGAGTGCGAAGTGTAAGCGAAATAGATTTCTGGTCCGAATAAAGAATATATTAATAGGGTTATCGAAATATCTTTTTTACAAATTTAATTTTACTATACGGATAAAAAATTTCCTCGCTTTTATTTTTAAAACACTAAATTGTAACATGTGAGCATGCGGATTTTAAAACAGTGAGTTTAATTTTAATGCTATAAAAAAGTTTATTTAGTGTTCAACTTTCTAATTCATTATTACTTTGTAGTGAAATTTACGTATTCTATTTTAATAGTTTTGCATCTAATTTCCGTTTATCGTAGTTTTGAATGAAAGTAAACCAATCGATTGGCGCATAGACGATATGTCACAGAATCGATGCGAATATTTTGTTGTCCTTACAATAACGATTTTTCCTTCTATTCCAGAGTAAAATGTTTCTTAAATGATAAATAAGCTTGAGAAACAAAACTTTATACATACAAAACTTTATATATGAAATTATTCTCCACACTAAAAATACGAATCAATTTAAGCAGTTGTTTAAAAAATATATTGTATATAAATCATTTACAAAGAGAAAGGCATTAAAAAATAATTATTGGACATAAGATTTCCTTGGAAGAAGAAAAGGAAAAATAATCAGTATAAGAAGTAAAAAATAATCAGATGTAAAACACGAAGTGAGTTGCTACGCTTGTTCTTTTTCTATATCAAATTTTTAAGTCAAACATTTTTTATCATTACTTATGGATGTTTTGCGATATAAACTAAAATTAAGCTTTTGAGTTTGATATGCTTTCACAGTCAACAGAATGAACGAAGAAAAAGACTGACCCTTTGAAAAGAAACAGGTTGGCATAGTTGTACTTTTTGCAGAAGAAATTTCCCAAGATGCGTGTAGGATATCCAGATCGTATTTGATAGGCGGAGAGCAGGAGATACAAACATTTGATGAAATACCACATTTTGGGCGGCAGACGAGTTGACGTCACGAAATCCCTTTAAAAATAAAAAGACAACATCTAATTAAAAAACAGTTAGAATTCATAATAAAATGTTAGATGATTTTTTTTAGTAATTAATGCTTATCACCTGCTATTGAAAATCAAAAACCGTCAGGTTAGAGTTATTTAAAATATGCCCTAGGGAAAAAAATTGCTGGGATATCTCCCCTCAATATAAAAAAAGCATTCATAAGCTTCATCAGCATAGGACAATTATAGCACTCTAATTATCTAAGGAAGATTTATTTAAGTTTAAATCTGTATCATGATTAAAATCTTAAATTTCTGCTATTAATAATTGATTCTAATTAAATCTGATTTTACTTCTAAGTCCTGAAGTAGGCTGCTCCGGATGACAGACAAAAACAAATAGCTATTTTGTGCACGTTTGACAGATGCAAGACATATTATATCCTTCCAAACACCAATGTTTAATAATGACTCTAAAGGTTACATATTTGCTATTAAAAACCGAATCTTAAAGAAAATAAAAATTTTATCTTTAATATCATAGTTTTAATTAATACTTCCCTTAATTTGTGTACAAAGAATTTTTTATATAGTCCGATATTCGAATTTTGATTTTTATAGATAAACGAATGTCATACTGCATCCATTTTCTTCATGATGAAAAAAAACTATTTCTGCTTTTCACAATAAAGGGAAAAAGATCTAAGTTAGGAAGAGTTGCAATCAATATGGATCAGTAAATCAACATTTTAGTTTTATGAGATTTTACCTGATATTACATGTATAGGCTTTAAAAAATAATTATTTGAGATTTAACAATACCATACATTTACAACTTAATCAATTTAGTAATTAACAGAAAATAACTTTAAATTATATTCTTTCTTCCCAAAGTTGTGATATATGCAAGGAATGTAGAAAAGAACAACAAACCAAAAATAAATATTTCAATTAAAATTAATGAATGCAAAAGCCCCAACTGCTCCAACAAAAATTCTGATAAAAATTTTCTAAATAATTAATTATTCACATTGCACAAAATTAAGTGAATCACAATACGGTTATAATGCAAATATGGATCAACATATAGTACAAATGGGTTCAATATCAGTTTTAAAATTTAATTAACACTTTTAAAGTAAATTTAAAATCCAAGGTCACTGCTTTTCTCACAATAGGATTAAGCAACAGGTGAAGTAGAGGATTTAGAACTGTTTAAAAATTGTTTATATCTAAAATTTTTTAAAAAAATCCTGATTTAAACTTTTTACAGTGGTTAGAAATGGAACTGTATTGGATACCTAGTAAAATAACAAGTTTTAAACGAAATTACAATCAAAAATTGTTTTTGCTGGTGAGAAGTCGAACAAATTATCAAATGAATCAAAATTTTGAATTCAATTAGATGGTGTTCAGCAACATGGAATCATTTTCATGTTTTCAAATTTTAGCTTCATTCTGTGAATTTTTACCTAAATTCATTCATTTCAATAAGTAATAATAATTTTTGATCTAAGTAAAATTAAGTTTTCTAAACACAAACATTTTAACCTTAATTTAACAATGAATTTAAAATTAACAATTTTATTGATATCAAACAAATATTCTTATGTCTTCTAGTGACGAGGCTAACATAAATTGGCTTTACTGAATCAGCAGTAGTTGCAATAGCAGAATCAAACAAATAGATAAGAATATTTTAGAATAGAAATATTACAACTGCTTTAAATAATTTATGTGGGCATTCATATTCATAAAAAGCATACAATTCATGAAGTATATTAATTATTAATACTAATGTCTGTGTTTTTGTACCTTCATTCTTTGCAGTAAAAACAATTCAGTTAAAAACATTAGAGCAGTCTTTCCATGTTAGGAAGTTTTTATGAAATTTTGTAAAGCTTAATAAAAGTTTTAAATTTTTTTATTACTGTACTTTCATAATGCTACATCATCTGAATTTGTAGAAAAACTGTATTTATTTCTCTCGAGGTAAAAAAAAATTAAAAGGAGGTAAAAAAATCAACACCATACACATCAAACTCAGAATCTAAAATAGATAGTATAGTAGGCCTTATCAATATAAGACTCGTCAGTAGAAAGTTGCATTTTCAAAAGGAAGCAGCTTTTAATCTTTAAACGATCATAGTTCAGAACGTTCCACTCAAATCAGAAAAGAAAATATGGTTATAGACAAAAATAAATAAATAAATAAAAACCAACATTTTTTTTGTTGTTTCATTCATTTGTCTTTTTTTTCCCATTGAGCTTCCAGGAATGTTAATAAGTTTGAAAAATATAAATACAGAGTACTATTATAGTTGCCATTTTCACTTCATTGTTTTTATCATTGTTATAAGACATTGTTTTTATTTCATATAGTTTCTTTCCACCTGAGATCCTCTTATTTGATCTGGCCTAGTTTTAAGTTTAACATCTTATATTTGAAATGGACTTTTAAACAAAAAAAGATTAACATACCTTGCAGTTATTGCAGGCAGAATGAAAAATATCCACATGTGCACTACGAAGACTGTAATAATTTGAAAAATTAATTTGCCCAAGATGTATTTTTTTAAATACAAAGCTCTGTCTGTAACAATAATTGCAAATTGAGCAATTAACATGATTAGAAATGGTATTGGGACCTAGAAGATGAAAGATGAAAATTAGTTTTACAAAATATAATCTTGTCTTTACATATGCATTTAATACTTTTTACTGAAGGAATAAGAAACTGCCACAGCAGAGAGATATAGCTAGATTAGATTTACAAAATAAAAATGTCTGCATTCCCACATTTTTCAACCACTTCACAGATTTTTTAAAGTAATTTATTGCAGTTCTGAGGTTGCAATAAGAACATGACCTACACATAGACATTTTTATCAGCATCAGACCAGATTTTAACAGTCAAATAAAGCAATAATTATTAATAAAGTGACCACTATTTTTATCCATTTGAAAAAATGATAGAATTTAAAAAAAAGAAAAAATATTATTATTATTATTATATAAAGTTACAAAGTGTGGATAAATATATTTCCATGCTAGCCTAAAGAACACAAATTTTTTATGTTGTCCTAAAATCTGTATTATCAATAGATTACATCTGTCCTTTTTAGCATAATGTAATACAAAAGCAACAATTTGGTCTCATTTGTCAGTTTAACCTTTTTTTTTTTTCAAGAATATAACAAAACATTTTCTACTGTTACAAAAACCAATAAAAGAAAAACTTCCAGCTAATCTATTAACATAAATGGTATAGGGCAGAATGCATACATTTTTTTGAATAAAGGCTGAAATTTAACAATGCAAATCATTCACTTACAAAGTAGAGTATCTATAAATGGAAACATCAAATTTCAGTACCTTGTTCTCTTTAAAATAGGAAGTAACAACTTCAGCATCTTCAGTCTATGAAAAAAAAATTTTAATTATAAAATAAATTTGTTAATATAATAAAAAATTTAATTATAATTTAATGATAAATAGTACATATTAAAAAATAAAATTTATGCCTATTAGCTTATTTGAATATAAAGTTAAAATCCACAACTCCTTTTTTGCCGCCCTCTCCAAATAATGAATTTACAAAAATAATTCATGGCTTTATTTTCTCCATGTATATTTTCAGATCTAATTTTTCAAATGAACAAATTATAAAGACTTAACAATAAATCATAAAACTTTGGGAAAATGAAATCTCAGACAAGCTTTTTAAAATACAGATTTAAGGTAGAACAAGAAAATGCTTTTCCTCCTCAGTTTCTTGAAAGATAGCTTCAATTGTCTTTTTTGATAATCCTGGACAGTCTTTTACAATCAGCAATAAAGCTTTTCATCACAAAGAAGGTCATGCAATAAGAAGGGACAAAACTATCAGCAAGTTGTTTACAGGAAGGAAATAATAATTCTGAGTTAATTCGGGGAAAAAAATCTAGATTGTTGAAAGTTAAAGCATCTGAATTAACTTAAAAATTAAGTCACATCAAATCAATGAACCTTTTACAGATAAAATGTGCAGTTCACAAAAGTAACCTGTGGCATTTTGGCAATACATGCTCTACGTTATAACTCATTATTGAAGTGTAATTTTGTAAAAAGCAATCCACTTTGTTAGAAAAGTAAATCAACTTATTAGAAAACAACACATATGTAATGGTAAAAGTGCTAAACTGGTGATTATATATAAAAACTGGTATTTATTCCTAATCACCACGACTAAGTATGCACAAATACCAGCTATTATATATTATCAGCAGATTAATCACATTTACCATAACACATAAATGTACTGAAAGCAGTTTTAAAGAATGAAAAAAACATTTATTGTCTACATTATGAAAATTAATTCTTAAAATATATACAATATTAAGAAAAGTTTTACATATAAAATAAAAGTGCTAAAGATGAAATAGGAAAGAAAACTTTCTTTCCAAAGTTAACAAAATCCACTGCAGACGATTTATTTCAATCCTTCTACATGAGAAATAATGTCATTTCCCATTAACAATACATCCCAGGAAGATACATAGCAGTATGGTTAAATTTGAATGACCCACTTCAAAATATCTTGACTATATATTTTTCTACTACATAGTTATGAGATATATAAAAATGATAAAAAAAATAGGTGGCATGACAAAATCTATGTTTTCTAAGTAATATAATAAAATGAAATCGGTCATATTTCAATGAAATATATTATTCTGGGTTGATTGGTTTTACATCATACAAACATGTTGGATACATTTCTTTTCAGAATTTACTTTATTTAAAAGAATTACAAAATCCTATGCCATTATAAAATGATAAGCAGACAAGGTTGTGGAGTCTTCCAGTAAAGGTATGATAGATTGAAGGGGCACAAATCTAATATTGTTGCATACAGTTTGAATTTGTATTACTTATTTTTTTCACAATTCTACAAAACTCGAATGATATTTTAAAACTTTTACACAAATAGTTTGGATTAAGATATTCTCGGATATAGGCAGTTTGAAGTTCATATTCATGAAATTAAACCAAAAGATTGAAAATCAATCCAGAAAAAAAAAATCCACTACGCAAGTATGCTATATATGAAATCTAACCTTACAGATAACAATTTTTCCATTTTAGACAATTAACTTCCAGATATTGCTGCTTATTAGTTAATAAAATAATATCACTATTTATTTAATTAATGACAATACCATTGGAAATGCTATAAACTACTTAATCTACTAGGTAAAAAATAAGGAGGGGGAAGGATTTTTTGTGTGTGAATATTATTATTTTTTTACACAAATTTCTAAAATCCATAAGGACAACACTGTTTGATTTGTTGTTATATGAGAATAAAAAACTCAATATTTATAGAATTTATATTAAAGCTCAATATTTATATAGTTTGCATCTATACATATCCCCACAACTATTTACAATTTTAAATGAAAATATAAGAAAAATACGAGGTGAATTATGAGTCATTTTTCACACTATATGAACAGTTACTTTTTGCTAGAAATCTAAATTCTGCTTTTTTTAATAGTACTTCCAATGACATGATAAAAAAAAGGGCCAAAAATAAACAATTTCTTAAATAATGATTTATAATAAACGAAATCTGAAATACTTACTCCAAATGCAGAGTAGCCAAAAACCACAATAAAAAAATTTATAAAATCACAAAAAAACATGTACGCGTATACATCTACAGTGACTCGATACTCTGGATATAGTAGGTGATAGAAAAACATCTTCACAGGATCCACAACATTTCCAACACTAAAACAGAAAATTTAAAATAAATTAATTAAAATTCCTCATCATATCTGACTTGTGTCACAGCAAGGCATGCTGCTTCAAATTGAGTTTTCATACATTTTGGTAGGTAGCTGTAAGGAACTTTGGTGGGCATACTAACTTCCAATGGAAAACAATCAAAAGCAGTAATAAAAAATGAAATTAGTTGGTACAATTAAAAAAAAATTATGCGCTAGCTCCAATATGGTTCAAGAGGTGCATAGAGAATTAAATAAACTAACATAGAGTGTATAAGTCAGAATTTTTAAAAAATGTAAACTGATATGAAATTTTCATTTAAAACAAAGTGTTGAAAATGGTACATGCAAATTCAATGTGTAATCAAAAGGACTTTCTGAGTATTAATAAACATACAAACTGAAATGTATTTGGTGGATTTAATTATAATGTTTCATATCATGTTTTTAATATGAATTTTGTGAGTCTGAAGACATTAATCAAACGGATATAGGAAGGAAATATATCAAACAGATATATATATCAATATATATATCAACCGGATATTTAAATTTGAAAAGATTTCCTGACTTTCATATTTTTATTTGTTGCATATTCAACACTTTCTTTCACAAACTAACATTAAATGACCTACCAAAAAAAGTATTTTGAAAAAAAATTTTTTTTTTACTCATTTTAGCTAACATAAATCGTTTTCAATTTAAATGTTAGCAATTTTTTTTTTTTTTTTTGAAATTGTTCAGAAACATAGTTTTCTCCTCACACAATACTTTTCATTTCTTCGTATGTTAATGTTATCAATTTTTTAGGCTTCATTAAACTACTTATAATTTTTGTATCTTTGTTCTTGCATATCAGCATAACCAAAAGACGTTTATTCTAGATTTGATCAATTATGAAGTAATCACATGGAATCGGATTTTTCCAGTAGTAAGATTAGCAGAAAATGTCGATGCTACTATGATCAGTGGTGGCGGGGTGGTTGGTTTACATATGAAGAAGTAAGATTAGCAGTAATAAATATTGGTAGGAGGCGAGAAGGAATAAGAATTTCTTCAGCATACTGGGCACTTTTTATTCAGTTGTGGTTATCCGGGATTCTGATCTGTTCATTTTACAGAGAGTTGGCGGGAAACTTCCGACTGATGTTCACATACGAGAATGGTCCTACAATAGGTTTAGATGAGAGATTTGCACGACCCTATTCATAAAGGCAACAGGCTAAGGGAAAAGAGTTTTAAATTCTCAACTTTGTTTGTTTCAGAACTTCAATTCAGGTTATTACAAATTTGAAATAGAATTGCATAACTATACATTGAAATTATTGAAAATGATAAGATTTCTTTTAAAAAAATGTCAAAAGGAAAATACTGCATGATAATGAATTTCATATCTTGAAAAATACATTTTTTATTTAAACATATAATAAATTTTTTTATTCAATATTGTTTGAAAAAATTACTGCAGCATGCAACGATAATTACTCGTAAAATAATAATTTTGATAAAACAATGGTATTATTATAATAAAAATAGAATATAAATATTCATACATTTTAGAAACATCAACTTTCGGTAATTCTTCATATAAGGACATTTCACTGCCTGCAAGTAAAGATACACAATGTCACGAGTTTGAAATAACCATGCAAATAATCAAAGTCAGTTTAAAAGAAAGAAATGGATTAGATAGCAGAAAAGTCTTTTACGAACGAAGATTTCTTTATTGTTTCAAAAGTTAATAATTCATCATCGTATTTTTCAAACAACGTTGTCATTATTTTCCAGTGTTAGCGTTACTTTCTTCCTAACCGAGCTTACCAAAATAAAAATTGTTCATAACTCAATTACTCTATATTTATATTTACCAGACAGATAGGTCAAAATGCCGGGTATGGCAGGAAATTACTAACCACATTATTGATTGATACGGAGCTTTAATTTAAAGAACGAATTTTTCAACTGAATACTGAATGTGTTTTGTTACCTGACTAGAAGACAACTGCATTAAGAGCCTCACGCTTGCAATTACCTTAGAAATTCGACTGTATCTTTTGGAACGGTTTAAAAAATGGTCTATAATGTCTAAAAGGCCATGAATGAGTGGTCTTTTAGGCATTATAGACTACAAGTAAATGAAAGTACCTACAAGTAAGTGAAAGTATCTAGTAACTTATAATGCAAAAATCACTTTAAAACGCTTCACTAACTTGGATGTTCTTTACATTGCGATAGGAATTAAAATAATCGTAAACGTCGGATGATTTTGTAATTAATATCTTGATCAAGACCGATCAAATAATAAAGTAGCGGAAGTAAAGCAATAAATAATTCTATAATTTACAAAAATCCAATAACAGTTGAATCACGAAATAGATCATCCATCAAATCGGAAAATAAATCATAAACGTTAACAGGCTGTTAGCTCTAAACGGCTACTCCAGATATCCACTGATCTTTATTGGGTTTATTCTAACACAGAAGTCCCAATCACACGGAATTTCTCAAAAACCATGAACAACTTTTCCGTCATCCAAATTCAAATTCGAAACCTTTTCTCCTCTCTTTCTAAAAAATATTACATTTCATTTTCATCAGACATGCGCTTCTGGTTTCTCATCAGTGAACTTGAATTCCCCATCACCCAATAGCTGCTGAGCAACGCTTCCTCAACAGTTTCAACTCGATCGTAGGAGTGTCTGTTAAAGATCCCTCATTGTACAGCCGACCACCTCTTGAACATATGGCAATTACAATCAATTCGCAGCTAACGTCGGCTGAAGTGTACCTGAGTTTGGCACTTAATGAAAACGGTTGAACGACGGAGCACACATTCGTGTTTCCACACCTCGATAGCAACAAATGGCCAGACACAGTGGCTCTCCAAGTGAAAAGGATCTACATCTGGAGGTCCGTATGCACTGAATACATATGGGAAAACAGGAGATGTTACTTCTGCTCTGAATGTTAATTACCATTGAGGAGAGAGGGGAAACGCTACAATGTGTCGTTTAAGTAGGAAGTTAAGCAAAATCGTAGGTCAAGGGGTTAATACCCATTTTTCTTTTCTAATTAAGGAACAATTTTTCGTTTCTCTGAACAGCCGAAACCTTTTAATAGATGGACATTTTTTAAGCCCACTTAGATATTAAGTGAAATAATTACCTTCACCATCCGAGCACTCTTCCAGACCATCGAATTCATCGCCTTCATCTTCATGAGCGCCCTTCTTCCCCTCGGGCAACGCTTTGATTGTTGGGGGTGGCGTCGAAGGCTGAAAAAGTTCTCCCATGCATAAGAGATAGATAAATAGAGAGAGAGACAGAGAGAGAAAATAGGAAATGTCGTTCGCATACCTCTACGGCTTTCTCATCAAACGAGCCTCTCTCGGAAGTCACTTCCACATTGGGGATGATCAGACTCTTCTCAGTGTCTTTCCACAGCCCAAGACTCTGCAGAATTGAAACACATGAAAGATATTCATTCCATTAAGAAAAAGTAGGATAATTTTGTGTTTGCTGTTTGATTTGAATAATATAACTCTCTATGCTTCATCATGTATATATGTTCGTGTATGAATTGGCTAATCATAATACAAGTTCAAGCAATTCTTAAAATAAAACAATAGACCAATAAATGCTAAAAGTGAGATTTTAGTCGTCATAACATCTGCTTTGTATTTGTGCCATTCACTTATTCTGTATAATGGGTTCATTTGATATTAGTTTTTCATATGTTGTTTGATATTGCTTTATAGTATACTATGCCTTCCATCCTTAGGACATTGTGATATTAATTTTATGTTTACGCATGTTGTTGTTTTCTCAATTCAGTCTCTTGTAACCACAATTAGTTTGCTAACTGTTTAATGTAAATATTTTATTTTAGTCAAATGAACTATAACACATACCCCTAATTACCACCCACCTTCTAATGATTATTGAATGTCTTTCAATAAATAAATAATAGTTCTTTCCAGGATAACCTTCGAGGTTTTGCCCTCTAATGGATAGGTAGGTCGTCGCCGGACAGACCATGACTAATCATCATAACATACAAAGAATCATTGAAGTCGCATATTCCGAAATTTATTTCAGCATTAATACATTTTTATCTTTGATATCCTATTTTTTTTAACTGACCTTTTTATATCGATGATTTAATTCCTTTGATATCAATTTTTGTTAGTAAGAGGCAATTTTATTTTGTATTCAATTCATAAACATTTATGTTGGAATTGACACATTGAATTTTCAAATCGTATAATCATAATCATGTAATAATCACAATTTTTATTTTTTTTAAAAAAATGCATTTTTTATTTGTATAAATCGGTATCAAATTTTTTGGAAAAAGAGTTTCAAAAGTATATTACATTAATTCTAAAGTTAAATGCAAATAATTATTTGACAGCATCAGCATATAATGTTATAAATGCCATACCTTCAACATAAATCTGTGAAAAAAGACCACTAAAAGCACTGCCAAATCATATCCAGCATAATTTTCATCCTTCCTGACACCTAATATAATAGTAGGGTAAAAAGGATTGTTTGGAGGAGGAGGAGAAATGTTCCATGGAAAGAAATAGAACTGGAACAAATACTTCAAGACAACAATTGCCTGAAAACAAAAAGATTTTATTCATAACAATTTGTATCTCATAAGATGCAATGCATTATTTCCCACAATTTGCATAAAAAAGTTACATGGTTCTCACAGAATGTGTTTGAACCCAATAGTATAAAAGTTTCAAAAGAATGATTGCAACAGGCCTAGGAACATCATGCATTATCCATAAAGTGTTTGCATTAAAAGTGCTAATATTTGTAGCAAATACATATGTTTCAAATGCTTATATCTAACAATATAGCTTGCAACATGATATTTTACATTGAAATTAAGCCAGTTTCTTGACATGTAATAAGAAAAATGCAAAATATTAATTTTATTTGTCTATGACCTAGAAAGTAATAAAGTACCAGTGTTGCAATTAGGTTATATCCTAAGCCTGTTCCATAAGATGAAACCCTTTATAAGATTCTTGCTAAGAAGAAACATATTATAAGCTAAATTGCACTCTTTGTTATAGAAAAAACATCAACCTCAGTGTATGTGATGATAGTTATCCAGAAAGCTTTTGTCGGTCTTGGAACAGACAGTGTTCCCCATAGAAACACCAGCAGGGGGAGAGGCAGAGATAGGATGCTCGCGGCTTTCATTTGGTTCACAACAATTACTATGTAGCAGAGCAGCTCTGAACGAGAAATTGCAGCATAGTAAAGGGCAACCAAGAAGCGCATGAATGTTGGATGTTTCTTGGATACTCCATCAAGAACATCTTGAGACGATGTCAATTCGCAACTGAAACATTAAAAAAAGAATTAACATTTCAGAAATACAGCATAAAATAATGTTACAAAAAATTGAGTACAAATTAAATGCATTGGTCAAAAAAAGTATACAACAAAGATCTATTTAGAAAGGTTTGCTTAAATTGTCTGAATAACCTAAAATACAAAGTAAAAGTATAACCTATAATACAAAGTTCCAGTAGAGTAAAGGAAGGTAAAATAGTATTGCATTATTGAAAAATAAACACAATTGAAATGCCTCCAATGATCTTTGTACTTGATCAGTCTTATTGATTCTGGTGATTCATCTTTGTTGATAATTGGTAACTTTACAAGACATTTCCTTTAATGCTGTGAAAGACCATATTGTATTTTTACCACATCTTGAAAAATTTTCAAGACCTAAGAATAAGGAGGGAAAAAGGAAGTGTGATTGATGTTATACTTTCTCCCACTAGAGTTTGGCTTCGATAACTTTAACTTTTCTAAGCATAGTGGTTCAATTCCTGAACCATTCATATGAAAGCATTAATTAAATGTTTAACTAATTAAACTTTTAATACATACTTTTATTCATTTTTAATCCACTTAATGCGGAAAGTATATTGTTAAAACTTAAAAATATACTTATTTAATTAAAAGCTTTAAAAACTGAACCTTGATTAATAACATGCTTTAACATAAATGATTCAAGAAAAAAGCCACCAGGCTTAAAAGAGATAAGGGCATTAAATTATTAAAATTTACCGATTAAGATGCTACATGCCATAATATCTGCAAAATTAAAACATATTGTTTTATTTACGTCATCCGATTATGAAAGAGCCATGTTTGAATAAATGCATTTTGCATTTAATTATTTCATTTTTATGCTTGAACAATATTTTAAGGCTCTAAAAGATTTTTCTCGCTTGGAGTATTCTTTGGGAATATTGTGTAGCAATTATTTCAAAAAAAGTTATAAAACATAAAGAAAAAAAGACATATTATGAAGACCAAGTAATCAAAATAATAAGGTTTTTTGTAACAAGTTTTTTCCACTGCATAATACAGTGACAATTTTTTTTTTAAAATTTTCACACTCCATTTGGATGAAGCTTTTTAAAAAAAGATTTTGTATGCAAGCCGTAGATGCTATCTATTACCCAAATAATTAAAGCTGAACTTTTTTTATCACCATACACAGAGATTTATTACCTTCATGACTATTCTGTTATTTTCAGAGTATCCGAAACTGGTGTCCTATTAAAAATATTTAAAAGAATGGTATATTCTAAAAAAATTCTACAGTTAAAACATTTGAAATCCTAAATAAAAATGTCATGTAATAATATGGAATAATTTAAATATTGATCATAAATACAAAAAAAATATCAGTAAAATTGCTTCATAACAGATAAATAAAAGCAATTTTGGAAGAATTTCGTTCACACACCTGCCTAAAAAGTCTAAATTAGTTTTCTTCACCACTACAGCTACTTGTTTTAAGTCTTTTGAAGATCTAGAAAGCGAAAATAAAAATCATTCAAAAGTTCAAAATTATAAAAAGACAACAAAATTAAATATTTGAATGAGAAAAGCAAAGAAATATTAAATAAAAATTATGGTTAGAGAAATAATAGAAAAAATGCAATTGAAAATTTATTAAAATATGTATATAAAAATGCTTAAAATAAAATTGATTTTTCTCCACTTTTTAAAGATGCTCAAATATTAAACAATGACAAGCTAAATCAAGATAAATTTACCATATATAAGTAAGATATTTTAAAATAAAGTAAATTAAATGAAATTATAATGGAAAGATGCTAAACTGAAGTGCATTTACATTGTTTTAACAGAAATTCAATAATTACTACGATATGATTATTATTATTGTACATACCCAGGGATATTGTTAAGTTCTTCTTTGCATTTCATTTCATCTTCCGCCCTCTTCATGTCAAAAGAGCCATTATGGATAAACTGCAGTCAAAATTTAAATAAAATTAAATTCATGAACAACAATGGATCATTTGTGATGCAAATACACATAATATAATTACATTTTCATTCTAGGGGAATAATTTCATATCACACTAAACTAATTTTATTTATATATTTAATTTTGTCTCTCATTGTAATTTTACTTACTCTGAACAGCATTTTGTTAAAAAAAATTTTTTTGAGAGAAAAGAAGGCATAAATGTTGGAACTCTTCAAATTTACATTTGAATAATTTTAAATAGAAATAACTGTCATTTTCAAATACGAAATTTTATCATTTTATAGGAGCATTTTTTTATTACTAAGTTGAAAATAAATTCAGTAGAAATTTATCTAACATGAAAAAAGGTACCAAATTATCCCCACTGAGCATATAGTGCTTGAGTACTGTTCATAAAAATGTGGCCAGTGAAATTTAAGTTTGAAAGTAAAAATGCAGAGAGAAAACAAAAATTCTTTTAAAAACTTAAAGAGAACAAATGGCCCAAATAATCATGAGCTTTTCTTTTTTCAACAATATTTCATCCACCACAGTTTTAATTTAAAATCAGGGCATGTTTCTTATTATTTTTGTTATTTTGAATTATAAATTAACATCAATTTCTTATTATATTAACATTTCTTATTAAATACTTTATTTAATATTTTTAATTAAATTTGAAACAATAGTATTCACAGTCAATTTTGGTAAAGTTATAGAACTTTGTATTATCTTTGTTTTAATTAAATTAAATTTTAACAGGTAGCTAATAAAAACATAGTAATTAAAAATATAAACTAGAGAAAAGGAAAAAAAAGTTTGGTAAAATTAAGATTTTTTTAAAATGAATTTTACTGCAGTCATCTTAACCATAGTTGAAGTTCATGAATTATATCAATCAAATACATAAAAGTTCAAATTTTTGTAAGAGATGAGAAAAGACTGAAAAAAAAAAAAAAAAACAGCAAATGTGAAATTTTATTATATAAGAATATATAGCTGAGTGACAGCCTAACTGTACAAATACATTTAAATTTCTTAAAAGTAGTGACAGGAAATTTATTAACATTAAAATATCTGCAAATAAGTGTTTTTTTTCTTAAAATATTTTCTATATTATATATTATATATACATATATTCAGATCAAAAACCAACAATTTCAGGGTGTCCATTACTACATAAATAATAAATATGCAAAAGCAAACTTAAAGATATTTAAACACTTGCCCTTTCTTTCAGAAGCTTTTTTTCCTTTGAAAGTTGTCTTGCAACAAATCTGTAATCCTTCGAAACAGCATTGAGTTTCGCAGTAGTACTTATAAGGACACTATTCAAAAATGTACAGAAAAATCCATACCATCTCTTCACTTTTTCAACAAATGTTTCTGAAATGAAAGTAACTTTACTAAACAAATTTCCTTTTTATATAAATAAATAGAAAAAAACTTTTACATGAAATAATTTGATTTAAAAAGTCAAGAATTGCGGAAACTAGAATAGCTGGAACAAAATAGTTTACAGAAGAACCTGATTACAACATTCAAAAGGTGGAGTTAGTGACATAAAGTAAAAGTTATTGATATTACAAGTAAACAATCAAATTCCATTAGGTTATTCCGTGATATAGATGAAAAAAAGGGGGAAATGTTATGCAATGTCTTATATTTATCTAAAAATCTAATCAATTTGCTTACCGAACTCGCATTGTATAATCGCAATCGGGATGTGGAATTCTACTCACAGCCTACAATATACACAGCTATGCAAAAATATAAATAAAAAACTGCTCAGCTAAATAGTGTTTCTAGACTATTTATTGGGGGGAAATAGAGTCTGGAGACTTTCATATTTCACTTCATTATTCTTAAAATGACTATTCTTGTTTTTTCACTTACGACTTTATTCCCCAAAACATATAGTTCTTCAACTCTCGTATATATTAATCACATTATGCATTCAGATAAAAAAAATATTGCATGAGATAAAGAAATATTGTGTAATCACTTTTTATAAATAAACATAAATTGATATGCATTTTTAAAAATGATTTATAAGTGTTTGAAAAATAGTCATGTCGATAATGCTTATAATAAACCATAATTTCTTTTTAATGCAAAAAGGTTCTACAAGTCAAATGAGCATTGTTTAATTATAAATAATTGAATATGATATGTAAGAATCTCAATTTATAAAATTCCGATTCTTACATATTATATACTGTATTTAAAAATCTTATTTATTTTCAAAAAATAACATTATTTTTATCTAGATATATCCCAGATCAATACTACTTTCTTTTGAAACACCGCAGGATTTGGAGCAACATACTTCAATTTGTTGTCAGTAAGGTTCTAAATAAATAAATAAATAAAAAACCTATAAGGCCAGTAATTTTCGCTTAAGAGAAAGATCATGCCTTGAAACTTGAAAGAAGTAAGGTATTGGGATTTATAGTAACAATGGCAAGATTATGAATTTCATCTATGAAAAAGCCATAATTTAAGCCCATAAGTGATGCCAGTTTAGAAGAACATTAAAAAGCAGTAACCTATATTTTACTGAGAGCTAAACGTTTAATTTTAATATTCTTTAAAATTAAGTTGTCGAAAATTTTATGAGTTGGAAAAAATAGTCATTAAACTATATAATTCTTCACTTTAAAAATTTCAGAGAAACATTTTGATTTAAAATTATTTCCAATAATTATTTAAGCGAGCATAAATGGATTCCCACTTAATTCCAAATTATATTTATTGCTTTGGAGCTCTTCACAATTAATAGATTTAAAAGGAAAATGGTCATTCATAAATAGGCCTGGATGATCATTAGTTTCAAGTGAAGTTCCAGAATGGCATTTGGTTGCCAAAATTAAAGATGCAAAGTTTTATGAAATGATCCTCAATTCTGAAATTGTATTTCCATTATTTTTTGTCCTCCATATTTTATCAATTAAAATTTCCCACACTGCTAATGAATATAGCAACCAAAAATTTTTCTGACAGTTATAGCAATTCTTTACAATTCTTTTCTGCAATTCAATACAAAAAGGCTGCGATTATATAAATAATTAATTAAATTCGTAAAATCGAAATGAGAAAATATACTTTTAATGAAAATAAAACAATGAACTATTCAGACATTTCCATTAAATGACGACGACCGAAATTAATAAGTAAGCAAGGGATCAAACAAATACCTTCTTTTTCTTTTTCTTTCTCGTCTTCCAGGAGTTTGACGTCCTGCGGGCTCAGAGCGGCAACTGTGTCCTCTTTGGGCGATGACGCTGACGTGGATGAGGCAGAGCTTGGCATCGATAAACTCATCGTCGGCCCGCTGCTCGTGATAGTCAGCGGATCCGGAGACTTGTGCGATGTCTTCTACGGGAGAGAAAATTCAAATTTTTTATTAAAGTCAAAAGTTGTATATTTTTAAAGTGTCGCATGTTTAACAAACATTTGTTTCAGCCCACGGAAGTGTCGTTGAAATGATCGAGGCTATCTTTCCCTACGCGAGACAATTTCCATTTGAACCATTCCTAATGATTACCATTTAAGGAATATAAAATTGCATATTTTAGATTAAAAAATGGAAAATGATAATTACAAACCCTTAATGTTTACATAAAGGTTAAAATAACTGTTAAAATAGCGATAATTTAGTATGCTAATTTGTCAACAGAATCACCAGCAAGTATCAAGACTTGGTACCCAAATTACATTCAGGGCCTAATTGGACCTCAGGGTTTTGGGGACTCCTTCTGCTTTACTACTTTAATAATGAAGAGCATTCATTAAAAAAGGAGACGCAAAAATAAAATTTCTATTCGATTTGTGGGCCCCCACTTATGTTGAAGCCTGGGCAACTGCCCCGAATGACCCTGCCTTAGTAGGACCCTGATTATAATCTTTATATAATGGAGTAATAAATTACATAAGAAATTGTTTCTCACCTGCGACGTGGCATCACGGTCAGCGCTGACGATGGCGGACTGCTGGCTCGAGTCCTCCACATCGTCCACTTCTCCGGACTCCTTTCGGGGCTCTTCTACCAGTTTCAGACTTCCCCTGATCGTTTTACTCAGGAGCTGAACAATTAGAAGAAAAAAAAAATGAATTTATTTACTATGCTCAAATTGAGATTTTTTTTAATTGTGCAAATTGCATTGTGCTCTTATTTCATTTCGCTCTGATGAACATTCTTGTGTTGTTTATTAATCAACTAAGGAAAGCAGTGTATATTCATCTTTTATTTAATACTTACAAGCTTTGAGATAGTTTTGAATTCAAGATTTTTAGATATACAATTTGTTAGAAAAATATTCTGGTTTGAAACAACACACGGGAAATTTTTCGCTATCATTTTGAATGCAGTAGACCAAGGGTGGTCATTAAGTCGATCGCGATCGGCCAACGGACCACCAAGACATTTTGGTCTGATCGCCTTTGCTAAGACCTAAGACATACTTACTCAAAAAAAAAAAACGATTGATAGATTCGTGTGTTATTTATTTTGCTATGCTCATGTGGAAGAAATAATTGAAAATATAAATAGCATATTCGCTTTATCTCTTGAGAAAAACGCAGCTTTTCTCCATGAAAATTATGTAATTTTAAAAGCATGTTATTCAGAACTTAAGAATAACTTTTGAAATCAAATGAACGAAGTGAATTATCTTGATTAAAAATAAAGTTGCATATCATTTAACAGCGCTCTTTGGCTGTATTGCCTGTTGGAATCTAAATTTTCAACAATGAATATAATTAAGACAGCATATCATTTCCGTCTAACCGACGACCGTTTAGAATCCAGTGCAAGATAAGCATAATTGTATACAAGATTGTTAGACAATATGCAGACTAAGACTTCTACTGCTGGCTTCCTGGTACAGAGGTAGGGTGACTTCCACGTGTTCTGATAGACCCGGGTTCGAGTCCCGGTTTGGACATAGTTGTTCTTCTACATGTTATCTGTGAGATGTGTGACTGTGCCCCCCCTGTAAAAATGGGCTGAGCAAGCAAATGTGATGAGTTTGTAGCTAAGTCGTACTCTTGGCCTTATTTGGCGCAACTTCAAAAACAAGAGACACTCCTTTCGGCTTAAATGTGCTGCTGTATCAGCGGGGGGCTTGTCCATGACAAGTGCCATAAGTAACAACAACAACAAGATTTCTACTATCTATAATTACGAGAACTAACTTTAGATGAAAACTATTTATATATATATTTTGAATTGTTTGATATTACATGCATCAGGTGATATTATATTTGTAGTTATTATTTTTTTTTCGTTTGTAGTTACGTAGGTAAACCCATTTTACGTATTTATTATTGAGTTGTAATAAATATCGTACTTCTTTTTTTCTATCTCGCTATACCTACGCCAGTGGGTGTACCTCAACACTTAACAACAACAACCAAAAAAAATTAGAAGTAGCACGTACCTTGAAAAAGTCTGCTTGCCACTGCAGTGAACTTTGAGAAGTAGAGAGTGTTTTTTGACAGAGAAAAAAAGTAAATAACAAGTTCAAAATAGTTTCAAAATAAAATTCCGATTCTTATTCGTCCTATTGGCTGAAATGTTTCGGCAAGGATGATACAGACTTTATGCAAATACTCCTGGGAAACTACTGTGAAATCCAGAATTCAGAATTTTAATACGATACCTATGCATCTGGGCACATTTTAAAAGAAGGTGAAAAAAGTAATATGTGTTTTACTACGCAATTTACAAATAAAAAAGAATAACCGGCTTTTTTTTAAAGAAAGAGAATACTTTTTTTATTTCACAATAAATGAAATTTCAGTACTATCAACCAACGCCTCTTCACTTAATCCCTCAATAACGAAATTTTCCTTTGGTGGAGACGTTCGAGTTAGCAATTAAAATCCTTTCGGATACTCACAGCGTTCAGCCCCTTCTCCTTCACTTCGGCAGAGTCTTCGTCTTCCTCGTCGACGCTCCTCTTGTGTCTCGCGGAGAGCTCCAGGTCGATGTCGTCGTCCGAAAAATCCCCGAACATATAATAATCACCGGATCGGATGGCTGCAAAATTAACACAGCTATCAGACCGAAGATAAATGCACGCGGGAGAGAAAAAGAAAACGCGAGCCAACTTCCGTCATTCATAGATTTATGCTACACCATCTTACAATCAACTACAAGTAAAAAAAGCAAAACAAAACAAAAACTTTTATTAGATTATACATGCAGGTTGTTCAAATAGAAACCAGTCTATAAAAAATCCGAGAAAAGTAACAGTGATATAAAATTATAAATATTTTCGTGTAGATGAAGATATTAATTCAAAAGTGAATTGATTTTGAAAAACATGCACTTGACTTCAGAATCAAGTTTATAAAAAAATCTTATTCTGTTAATGCTTATTTACTCAAAACAAAAACTAAAATAATTTATTATCAAAAGCGATTATTAGTGATTATTTTGAAAAATATATAATAAAATAATACAAAACAAAAAATATTGCATAAATTTACATTTTTTTTATTTTTATAAATGTAACAACAATATACAAGATAAACACAAATCGCCACCTTTAAAATAATTGAACTAAAAACAGTTCATAGAACAAACTTAAAGACAGAGAGGAAGGTCATAACATCATCAAACATAACAAGTCGGGAATTCTACTAGCATCTCTACAAAGAACATAGCATTCATAGAATAACTCCATGGAAAAGGCAAACTTAATGATAGACAAGATGAAAATATCTATTAAGAAGAGACCATAACATCCATAAAGAGAAACCAGTAGAAAATTCTATGAGAAACACTACGAGAAGATCATAGCAATCATACAATTATGAGAAGAAAGAGTGAGGGAGACGAGGGTTAATTGTTACATGAGATAAATTCATATATTCTAAATTTAAATTAAATTTCTGAAATAATTTTATAACAGTTTTCAGAAGGGTTTCCACGACAATCACTGGATTTCTGCAATTGGTAGCAAAGACAATGCTACTGGTTTTATTAGTAATATTTTTTAAAAACTATGCTATGTGTTATTTGCATCGGAATCCTTTATGCTAGATCTCTAGATGAGACAGCTCAGATTTTAAACATCAAGTGATATTATAAATTAAAAGTTGTTAGTAACTTTATTATACCACAAATATATAGCCATATAAAAATGCCACCAGTATGAGTAAGTTGTTACAATCTCATCGGGATTTCTTGATACATAATAAAGTAATTTTTAAGCTTGTAGAATGTTTTATTTTAAGTAAGCATTAACGAAAGACGGTTAAGCGTACAACAACGCTGGGAATATTTTTGGATACAGAAGAATTGGTAGGTAAGAGTGAAATGGGCTTGGAAGTATGTAATAGTTTCATGTGATTCATCCATAAAATTAAAGCTGCTTATTAAGAAAGTTTAAATTCTTATCGTTAAAATATAATTAAGAGTGTACAAATTAAATTAGTTAAATAAATAAGCAACATGGATATATTTATATTGTCAATATATTTTTTAAAGGTATTTTTGAGGAGATTCCGCTTTAATGAGTTCTTTTTATTTCAGATTCAGAGCCTGCCGTCGACCAAAACGAAAACTGAAAGATCTTCATGGAGACGGAGTTTCGGCAAACAATTCGCCGAAGTTATATTACGGCCTTCATAGTCGGGAGCATCAACTTATCAATAAGTTATTAAAAATAAAATAAAAATCACAATAGGCTGAGGCCATCAAGAAAGTGCTCCAAGTGACTGACTGTCAGCTTTTCTAAAGACTAAGAAGTCTCTTTTTTTAACACACTTTGCATGTGTCTCGTCTTAGCAGGGAGAGCTACGAGTTTCAATAAGGCTGATATGAAAATCTTCATCATCAATCTTTCTATGACAGATTCAGATTTTAAATTCAAGTTTCACGAAACTCGGCTGGCAATGGTTCAGAAGCCAAATGATGATTTTCAGAAACGATACTAAATAAATTGGAACCCTAATACAGAGACAATCACTATGGTCCTTGCTGTCAATGCTAACGGTTATTCAATTTCTCATCCCTCCACCACAGAAAAACTTCCCAAATTATTTTCCGTCAAACGTAAGTGAAGCAAGCGCACATTCTTGGTAAAAGGTATCAACCCATTCAATAAGAACCTTTTGAGTGATGAAGATTTCACTCGATGTTGGTCATAATTGATCACCCTGAGGCAGTGGATTCACCTGACGGAACAAGTGTTGCAGCAGGTGCTCGAAACAGTAACATAAAAACTCTAGGAGACTTTTCAATATTCACATTACAAAGCTCTTCAATAACACATACAGGTCAGGACACAAGAAGCAAGGCCGTTTTCAGAAGATGGAGATAGATAAGTTGTCAGTTATGACACTTTAGCTTCTAAGGTGGGAAAAAAAAAGAAGCCGCCAAATAACAACGTGAGAATAAAATCAGCAACAAAGAAAAAGAACCTAAATAAAACGAAGAAGGATCCTAAACAGATGGCTTTGGGAAAGGACGACAACATCTGTTTCTGCATAAAATGCATCTATTTCAAAAATAAAATTGCCAACAAAAAATGCTTCGTTGTCACAATTGTCGAGAATTAACCGACATTGTTAAGTTTGACAAAGTACTGATTTGTAAAGACTGTAATTTATTCATCGTTTATGATGGCTGCACATCTGAATAGCGTATAATAATAATAATAATGAAAATGCTGTTATTTCACATAAAATACAGAAGAAAAAAACCGTAGTAAAAAGATGAAGATATTATATTTGTTTTTAGTACTTAACATATTTTATGCAACAAATAATCCTATACAGTGTAACAACATATTCCAACGTGGGGCAAGTCTATACATATATATAATCAAGTTATGTTAATACTCTTAAATTATTGTTATTTAATCGTATTTTTAAAAATGTTAGACATTTTCAACCATTAAAGTTTCAAAATTTATATCTTCAAAGCGCTTTTAACATATTCTTTTCAAAGAAAGCGTAACAATAACTCCCAGTCCCTCGTACAGAAATTTTCAGATGAAGAGATATCATTCCTTCAAGGCCAAGAAGTGAGAGGTTCACTAGATGCGAATTTCTGGAATCTAATAGCAAACACAAAAACGCAAATGGAAACAAAAGTGTAGAGCACTAGGGCCAGTGTAGAAGCAGGTGGCTGAATATCTACGCAATAGAGTCA
Organism: Argiope argentata; assembly: GCA_026289955.1. Classification (NCBI taxonomy): domain Eukaryota; kingdom Metazoa; phylum Arthropoda; class Arachnida; order Araneae; family Araneidae; genus Argiope; species Argiope argentata. The sequence continues at coordinate 565,701 of JAOUZG010009953.1, forward strand.
ACAAACACCACTCAGACATTTACGAGACACACATAATGTCAGAATTTTAGAAGCCTTTGTAAAGGATACAATTTATATTATTTTTTTAAATTCAACTGACTGCGCTCTTTCTCTCACAGATATCGAAATGTAAATCATGCATTGCACCAACCCATTCTCTAGTGACTTACTAATTTGTTAAAATGTTTGAGAATCACTGGATTGCAATTTTCAACCCTCCCTTCCCTCAAAAATGTTTTTTTGAATTTTGGTAAATGCAATAATTAATAATATAAAGCTATAAAAAGCAAAATGATTCAGAATCAGTAAACTATGGTTTAGCATTTGTAGACATTTTAGAAACAAAGATTTTATTAGTTGTTTGTATTCATGGAACTTATTCATGCATAAATCTATCAGTCTGAGAGACGGCTCGCGCACTTTTTTCTTCCTGTATACTCGATCATGCATGATTTTATATTGCAGAGATCCATCTCACGGACAATACAGGGAGACGACAAAACTCCTCCCCTTACGGCGGGAAAAGAGTTACTTTTTTTTGTTGTTAAAATGAGTACATTTAAAAAGATCTGCTAGGAATGATCTCTTTGGCTATCGATTCTCAGCTATAAGAATGACAATGAAAGCTTTTGAAAAACTTTATATTGCTAGCTACCGTCAAAGACGGTTGTGTATTTCTCGAGAAGAGGAATGAGATGAAGCTAGCAAGCTCAAAACGCAATGCACAAAAACAGCAGCGATATTCTTATGCGAAACGCTTTGTCAAATTAAATTGCTGCTTGACATCGTGAAGAACGAGCTTCTCTTGAAAAGAAACCAAACCATCGCTATAAGGACTCCTCCAGACTCAACAGCAGTTGTCGATACATCCGGTAACGAAATGGAAGTATCGCGACTGATGAATAAAGAAAATATCTTAGCAATTGAGATGACTTCTTTAAACCCTTGCTCTGACGAGAAGTGAATCCTCCACAATCTCAATCAAAAGTATAATGCAAATAGCAACAACAACCTCCTTTCAAATTCCCCACCAAAAATAAACAACCCCAATAGCCCATTACTGAAACGAAATACGAAATAAACATTTTCCCTTCAGTAGACAAGTGCTTAGTAAGTACTTCCGGCAATAGAAAGTAATATAATTTTAGCAGATTAATATTCAAACAACAGTCATTTTTCTTATTTATATTGAACTATATATTTCACCGGTTTTAAGAAATAAAATTCGAAAGAAATTAGCTTTTTAAATTCATCTGCTGATCCAGTTTTTATCTTTTCCTGTAAAATGGTCTAGATGCTGCTACAAGATATCCCCTCCCATTAGTACAATGGTACAACTATCCTACCAAGGAACTTTATCGTTTCATGCGACTAAGCCGAGTTCTGACATACCCTGTGCCCGCCTTGAGTCGGGCACATTTTCCCATCTCTTATGATTTTCCGGGGTTCTTTGATGTCTGTTCATCATTAAGCTGCGTTCCTACGACCTGCGGATTTTCAGATGGGCTACGCGTTCCTCGACAATGTGCGGGGAAACTTCGGACGCGTCCACAGACGTCAAAGTACCCCAAGAAACCACAAGAAGGGTAAAACAGGGGAACGCGTGGCTTGTCTGAAGATTCGATGGGTCGTGTGAATGTCACTTTATACAGACAGTTTACGAGAAGATCCGGACCAAAATCCCGAGGCCGGGTTGATCAGTTGGTAGATTTATGACCAACCCGTAAGGCCAGGGGCTTAAAACCACCAGATTTCCCAATACATCGTAGACAGCTTCGTCCTGCAGATCACCCTCCCAGAGGTCTCGTATGTATGAGTGGTATTTGCGAGCCGAGCTACTGCAGTGATTACATGCGTGGTGTGTGGATGGGGCAGAGGCCGACCGCCTGAAGCGCAGCAGGAAGGGATATCTGGCGAACAGCAAGCTGAATCCGCTGTTCTGCAGGAACTGCAGGGCGTCCAGAGGGGCGGCGGCTGGATAGGGCGGAGGGGAGAACACCGGATAAGACTCCTCCGTCGGCGTGCTCGCTCGCTGATGGAGGTGCGAGCCGCCCACATTCAGCCTGGGCTCCATGTACGCGTCGAGGGACGGCGTGTAAAAAGCTGAACCCGGGGAAGGGGGTTTGTCCTCAGGTTCGGTGGTCTGCGGAGTGACGGCTTCCGAGCACATCGGGGTCGAGTACGAACAATAATCGGTGGCTAGACCCAGAGAACAGGCAGAAGATTATTAGTAGAAGTAAGTCACGATGAGGAAATTAATGCAGTCAATTCATGCTCACGCGACACTCGTGTATAGTTCGATATTTGCAGACGAGTAAAAAAAAAAAAATACTTTTGCCGTGTGAAACAGTTTTGTTTCTTTGTATTCTCTATCACAGTATCATTCCCTGCCTTAATCTTTTCTTAAACTTTTTTTTTGCATTTGTTGTTCGTTAACATTATTAGAATAGATGCAATCTAAATTCCAAATTCTTTTATGATATGCAATTAATTTACATATATTGTTTTGCTAAGTTACTTTAATTTTTAATTGGTCAACAAATGTATAGGTCAAATATTGAGAAAACCCAAGGTCTGTAACAAAGGCTATCTGATAAAAGTTAACGAATTTTTCTTCTCATTTTCACAATCCAAAATGAAAAGATATTCTTTAACTGAAAAGGTTTTTTTAAAATGTAAACAATGATAATAAGAGCAGTGGCAAAAACATTTAGTAAAAGCAATACTTTCAGATAGCATACACTCTTGATGTGCATGAATTGACTCCATTCTTAAAAGAACGGACATGTATTTCACTATTTACTACCATTTAAAGCAGTAGTTCTCATCCTTTCAGCATTTGGCTATTGCTTTCTAATACCAAATTTCTGGACATTCAAATTTCTAACAAATTTTTGAATCTGAAATGATTAATATTGAAATATATTTTGTGCTATTTATATTCTTTAGGGAGTAGGCAATTTCAATTTTTTATTAACAAAATACCTTTTGTTTCAGTACTTCAAATTTGAATTATATTTTCATGATTTTACTTCCCAATATATAGATTAAAAATCATTCTTTTATGAACTGGCTTTGTAAGGAAACAGTCACAAAAAAGTAATAATTAAAAAATGACTACTGAAACTAAAATGTGTGTGTGTGTTTGTGTAATGATATTTTAAAATGTTCTATTATTTCCTGATCTATTCCAATTTTTTCGATTTAATAAATCAAATGAAGTATTATAAAGAAAATGTGTCACAGATGGCCCCATGTGCTGAGTGGATGGCTAATAAATCACTAACAAAAAGAAATTCTTTTAAAGGATTCCTGCATTTCTCTTGTCAAAGGTCAACACATATCAGAATTCCTGCCAGAAATTTACATGTCTGATTTATGAGAATATCATGATATATAAAACCAGAGATACATTTTCTTTCCTTTTTACGCCTTTTTTAAACCTTTTTCTGCTGTTGTGTCCGCACTGCTTGTTATTAAAGCCTGCCTATCAAGATGGAATAAACCGAAATTAAAAACTCAAATCAAACAAACTGATTTTAGGCTACAACTCTGCAATCTGCTTCAAATCAAAATAATAATGTGAATATATATATATATATATATATATAACACCCATAAAAATGATTAAATGCTTATAAAAAGTATTTTGCGGGGCACCATCGTACCATCATGCAAATCTATAGCAAGATACTGAGAATCGGTGTACTTTTATCAAAAGTCAGATTTGATGAATGAGCATAATAGAATAATAAGTACAACATTAGGAAACTTTGCCAAAAATAGGAATGTGTCTGCCATTTTTAAAAAGTGACCTTGTTAAAAATTTTAAGATTTTATTTAAATGGATAAAACAGAGCATTTAAAATTAATATCTGGAGTGCAGACATGCAACAAATTCTTGAGCTAAATCCAAAAAAAGGGATGATCTGCCAGTTTAGGACCCAAATGCTAAAAGTTTCAGAATTACTGCTCTAACTTTTGAAAAGATATAATATTTATTTCTTGAATGATAAAAGTAATTAGTGCATTGAATCATTGTCAGATATTTCATAGCTACCAATGAAACACACACATAATCTTATTATGACAAAACAGATAGCAACTATTTTGAACACTTTAATTACTCACATTCACACTTCGTTGAAGTGAGATGCATTTGTTTATAGTAAGCATACACTATATTTTACAAAAATCTATGTAAAGATAATAGTTTTTCACACTTGTATATTTACTTCGCTAAGCAATGCTTAAAAATCAGACTTCATTAACAGAAATCTTAAGATTTAAATGGTATACTTCACACATCACTGAAATAAAAATAACATTAGCAATAATAAAGCAAATAAATAAATAATATGGTTAAAAACAAAAGTTTAAGAAATGAAATTTCCATAAAAATGAGATATTTCATAGAAATAAATCACATTTAAAATAAAAGAAATTTTTTAAAATTTAATATCAATATTTTAAAGAAAATATTTGGAATTTTAAATCAATAAATGCAAAACATCTTATAAAAATGAGTATTTAAACAAAAATTAACAAATGCTATAAAAATAACACAGTACATACAATATATAGTTTTATATAGGCTGATATATTATAATGAGATAATTATGCAATATGGCATAAATTTCGATAGCCCTTTCCCTCTTAACTAATCTTGAATATCATTAATACAAAAATAACATAAGCAAATGAACATGTCACAACAAATACATATTCGTCAATATTTTTATTTGGCATTCCTGTTAGCATGTTATAAGAAGTTAGCATATCAAATATGCAGGCAGTATCAGTATAATGTGGCCATTATGAGAAAAGAATCAAAACATTTTTAAAAAATTATGTTTATATTCAAAAATTATTTATTTTATATATAAGGCGTCCTGATAATTTGTAGTTCAATTCAAATTTTAGTAACCAGTTATTTTTTCAATAGAAAATGGAGATTGAAGTGCAACAAAAATTTGCTCAATGAATCACAAAAACATCATAGAAAAGTAGTAGAAAGAAAATATACAAGAGTGCAAACAATAACATCATGCAAACACTTAATATAAATAATACACAGATTTGTTGTAGTCATTTCTCATTATTGAATCTGGAATGCTGCTGTTTTTTTTTTTTTTTTTTTTTTGTTATTTGTACACCTAAATTCTTGTATCATTGCAAATCCATATTGTGTTACATTTGAGTAACACACCTTAACAGTTATATCCTCTTTTATTATTTAATTCATTGACATCATTTTATGGGTGACCCGGTATTCTATTGCAAAACATTTGCCTGCTATAAAACTTTCAAAGCAATCGTTTGGGTATTCTGCATAATATATTTGCACCTAATATTCACCTAATACCAATATACACCTAAATTCAGAATTGATGGATAAATACTATTAATTTTGAAAGTAAAATTCAGCATTGGTATTGCATAAATATTTATCGGCTAGGTTTGGAAAGAGCTAAAGATTTGTTTCTGAAAATATTTTGTTTCCTAAAAGTACTAATCGATTGAAGAAGATTCAGAAAATGAACCTATAAAATGCTCATTTATCTAATCATCACTAAATTATCATTGTGATAATTTCTCTTTAGTTGCTGCCTTCCCACTCAAAAAAATTCAATACAGGTAAGTGTATATGGAGTATATATGAAGTGCAAATGACCAACATCAGTTATATACACTTCAATATTCTGTATTATGCTTTGATATGTTTTACCAAGAGTTTCAGAGTTACAAATCTAAACTGACTTCTGAAGAGATCCATGCATTTTAAAGAACACAGAGCACTAACTAAACAATATGTAAATGCTCACACATAAGCCAAAATCACACATTAATGAGTTGCAACAGAGAAACCACATGCGAAAAGATATACCTCTCAAGTGCAATGTCAGCATTTCAAAATAAACATTTAGTGCAAAAACTTCCAGACATCCTTTCAAAGAAGGGCAGTCTAAATGAAACAGATGCAATGTTAAAAGTCACAACCACTTATCTATTACTACTTTCACTGTGTTTTAAAGGGATGAGATTAATTTGATTAAAAGCAACAATTTTTGGTTGATGTTCTTTCATTATTACTGCAATCATTCCAGCAAACAGTTCAAATTCTCTCAGCATATTTTCTGCTAACCCATTCAAATGTCACTTAACTAATTTATTTCATTTATTCCATAGCAAAAGATCTGAAACATTAGTGGAGCCATACCAAATGCATTTTCTTATGACAATTCAAGCATACTTCAACCTCAATACCAAAGTGGTGATGCTTTTTCTTTTTCTTGATGATCTTATAGAATTAAAGATTAAATAAAAAATATTTTTAATCATCCTTTCCATCAATTAAGAGCAAATTTGTTTGGAAAATTTACTCTTATTGAAACAGATTACAAGATCTTCCCTTCAAAGGCTGCTCTTCATTTTAGCTCAATTTGAAATGTGAAAGAAATGGACTATTTTCTAAATCGTAGGAAAACTCAGAAATCGGTACTTTTTTTTAAAAAAAATTCTATTCTCTAAGCAGAACGTTTTATAGTTTTATTCACAAGATTCTCTGCCAACTGCATTAGAACGGCTTCTTTTCAGACAAACTTCCATGTTGAAATAATTTTTTTAAATTGAAAATTATATATTTTGCTATTCAAGCAAATAAGTTATTTATTAAATAATTCTCTTGGATGGAATATTATACTGCTTGAATAATTTGCTTGTAAATATTTTAATCAGAATAGATGTGCTTCACAATACACTCGTTTTGTTACTATACAACTTTAGAGACCAAACTCTTTTTGACTTAATAAAAATGACATAGCATTAAACAGTAAGACATTAATAGAATTTTTTTCATTAGATTAAAATGTATAAAGTTGCTGTCGTTATTGAGAAAATAATCAACCATGACTAAAAAAAGTTGCTAAGGTCGGAAAGATATAAAGAATATATATATATATATATATATATTCTTTATATCTTTCTTATATATATATTTATAATTTTTTATGAGAATATATCAGTTTCTCCCCAATTTTTTGATTTTCTTATCGTTACATGTTACATTAATATAAACGTAGTTGTTCTATTGACAGAAAAAGAAAAAATATTTTTGAGTACTTTTTTATCTCAGCACTTTTTTATGAGGAGGAAAAAGCATCTTTTCCTCATTAAACATCATTAATTTGCAGGAATTTTTGAACATTCTCCGACTATTTTTGATCTTCCAAAATTCCCTGACAGTCTCCAATTTTCTCGGTTGGCTGGACACCTTGTTTTAGAAATGAGCTGCCTCAACAAATGGAAATGTTAAAAGAAAAAAAAATCATTGTACCTTGAAAATGGGTCTCAGGCTCCATATTTTCACCCCCTCTAATTTTTTGTTGATAAGCCCGAATTCGATCCATTTTCTTTTTGATACGTTCCATGATTTCCCTCTCGTTGGTCTGCTGCTCCTGCACCTCTTTCATCTGGATTTCGTGAATCAATTCGGCACCTCTGAAAAGAGCGTCGGAACGGAAAAGATATTTACAAATAATATGATAAATAAATAAACGCTTCATTAAAATATACAATTGGCAGCATGTCTGATTCATTCTGGTTCCTATAATAAACCACTTATTGATTCAGTCGTTATAAAGGAGCCTGTAGTAATTGATGTAGGCAAGAAACAGTAATTCGAAATTTAAATTTTTTTTCGAATATTAAACATGACATTAGAAAACGAAAGTACTGCAACAGATTGCATTTAGTGTATTACTGAATAGCAAATTATACTCGTTGTAATTTTTTTTAAATAGTAAACCTAAAATCCCTAAAATCGAGTTTGATAATTAATAAACAAATGCTATTAATTATTACACCTTGTTTTGCTTGTCTTTTCATACGGTTATTACTTCGGTTAGATATTAAAAAAATATATAAACCTTTAAGGACAGAGAAAAAGCAATCTCATCGTGAAAACACTATATTTCTAAAGAGTGCACATTTCATCGTGTGCCCTTTTAATTAAAGGTCATTTTCTGTAAATTTGGCGACAGTCGCATCCAGTCTTAGAATTGATTTTTGCCTTTTTTTACCTTCAAATTTTACTTGGGGAGCTGAAACTGAGGAATTCAATTTCATGTAAAGGCAGCCTATTTCAGTTCAATGTTGTTTCTTTTATGGAGAAGTACAGATAAGGTAAGTTCCCCGAGAATAAATGGAGCCAGGATCATTATATATATCTTTTGTATGGTCAAATATAGCTTTGAAACAACATGAAATTTAGTAGAAAATTGCATAATGATTTTTATTTTATAGATTTGTAAATATTTTCAATATTACCTATTATTTTACTTTATCAAAAGAATATCCATTTGTGATTATGTTTAAAGAAGAGATAATGCTTTGAAAAGCATGTAAAATCTTAAAGTTAGCAAAAACATTTGATAGAATGATTACTTTGTTAATAGTATAAACATAGTTTTGCTATCAAAGAAAATAAATTATTCATAAGCATAGAAAATAATTTATTCGCCAGTACTCAAAAATTTACCTCGAGGATAACACTTGTTGAGCCTTCACTTCATTAACGACATGCTGGAAGTAGTAACTCGAAAAGAGACGGCGCTGCAGCAGGAGGAAAGCAAAGCAAATGATGTCATACACAAGACCGGGATCAGGCTCGAATTTGCATCCTTCCACGGCTGTGAGAAAAAAAGTTTTGGATTGAAAATAAGCACACAAATTATTCTTGTTCAATTTTCGAAAACTCAGATGGAAAAACAAAATAATTCATTACATTTCCCCATTCCTTTGTTTCAAAACGAATGCATTTACAAAATTCAAATTCCGGTTTATTTTTAATTAAGAAAATTCTACAAAAATAAACTAATAACTATTTGAAACATAAGTTTTTAAACTGAAATAATATTAACATTTGCAAGAGCAGCAATTTTTCCACCAAAAAACTCGTAGATTTATAGAGACCTAGTTATTAGTTTTTATAAATTGCTTTTAAATTTAGAATTCTTTTGGGAACCGATATTTCTTTTGTATAGAAACCCAAAAACTTTGAGTCGTGGCAGACACCTGTCACTTCAAGATGAAACACTTACTAGTGGGTGCATCTTTAGCCCTCTGTTGACAGGCGATCCCCAGCAGCTGAACCAGCCAGCACTGCTTGCGGCACAGCGATTCAAAGTAAGTGCATCCAACAAGCTGCAATACAATTCACTGAATATTAATAACCAAACACACATACATTGAGTTTCTTAAAAAAAGTCAGACAATGATTATAACTGCATGTTAAAAATTTAAATTGGAGAATAAATTGGAAATAACAAATTTATTAGGTTTATTTTCATTGCTTAGGATGTGAAGATTGTTTTTAGATTTTACCACTTTTAAAGATCCCAAAGAAAAGAAATATTTATTTGATTTTTCATTTCATTATTTAAATAAAAGAGTGTAAAATACTGTTTTTTTTAAAATAAAAAATGGAATTCCATTGAGAATTTAAAAAAATTTACGAGATCTTATGCCCAAATTAAAATAAAAGAAATCGACCTCTAACATTTAGTAAATGAAAAAAAAATATTAAAATTTATATATTATTAATAAAAATTATTAAATATAGTAAATTATAAGAATAATAAGTTCGTCTTACTTGCAACAAGCAGCTGATCAATATTACAGTCACATTGTATGCTAACAATATATTCCACCTGAAAAATAAATTCTTATAATGAATTTGATTCAACATATGAAAGGAAATTCACTGTATGTATTATCCTTTCTTTGTGCAGAATCTCTCAGTTCTTCAAAAGAAATGAAAGAAACAGGAAAAAATTAAAACAAAATTTTTCACCTATTAACCGATAATATGCCATGGTAATTCGCATAAGCACAAAGTCATGGATTCGACATTTATGGACAGTAAGCACTTTCTTTCATTTGACATTGTAGAATCAACTTGAAAATATCAATATAGTTAATCCAATCTCTTATTTAATGCCTTTTTTTCATTTTATTAGATTATAAAATAAATTGTAAAGCGAATATATTTAGAAATTTCATCAGGAAATTGAAAAAAAAATTAAGTAAATTTAAATCTTTTCTTTGAAATATCTTATTATAATATCCCTTACACAAAAAAGTTCATTATTAAAATGAACTTCTAGAAATAATTCTAATTAAAATACTACAACCATGGTATCTAAAAATGTTTGTACACTTTTAAAATGAGATGAAAAAAAGGCTAAAGAAAGCCAGAACTTTTTAAGAATAATAAATAAATAAATAAAATCTATTTTATTTTATGGCAGAATAAAGAGTGTCACAAAATAATTTATAAATTAAATATTTTTTTTCATGTTTTACTTAATATTATAAATTAGCTTGAAGTCGTAAAGAAACAACTAATTATATACGAAAAAACAATTATTTTTCAATATATTAGTAATAAATCAATTCGGCATATCGATAAATTTATCATATTCTATAGAGCATTAAAAGATAAAACATTTCAAAGAAGAAAATCGAATTGAATATAAAGTAGAAAAAATCGTTCATCAAATTTAATTCATCATCATAAGAGATTCATAGAGAAGGATCCAAGTTTAAGTGTCGTAAACATTTCTACAGAGTTTACCAAAATGGTTTGCATTTCAATCATAACTGAAAAGGTTCAAGAAGTACTCAGATCAGCATGGATTTCAGATGGATCAAAAAATATTTTGTTAGTGCAAATAAATAAATAGAAAGTTCAGATTTTCCTTCACAATATCTATAATAAATAAGCCAAAAATGTTTTGCAATCATGTCATATCTGTAGATGAAACCAGTTAACATTTTTGGTTCTGATGGGCATATTACAGAATGAAGGGAAAGTGAGGAACTCAACTCGAGGAACTTAGGAACTTGGTAGGAACCAAGAAGCATGGTGGTAGAGTTCTTAGACAGGAAGGTATGTCAGCATATGTAAAAGAGTATGTTTGGTTTTGATAGACAATCTGAGAATTGTAAACAGCTTTAAAATAATTAAGATAACAATCCTAAAGTAAGCTGTTGTCAATGTTGGCCTTTGGTATCTATAATTAACCACAAAAATCTGGAAATGGTACTTCAATCACAAGATTTAAACTCAACAGAAAAATACTCGGAGAGAACTGCAATTATACAAACAACATTAATACAAAAAATCGAATCATAAACTGTAATGAAACCGAAATGTTGGCAAGCACACAAACTAAGTAGTTCACTCTATGCTGAATTATTTAAAAGGTGTTCAGGATACAACAGAATATTCTACCAAGTACTAATAAATTAAAATATCCCAGTATTTATAAATACATATAGATTTCTTTAAAATATACAAAGATCTTTTAGAAAAATTCCATTTTTCCCTCATTATTATTGATTTTTTAAAAAATATATAGATATTTGAATGTTATTAAAATGTTTAAATATTGTAAGAAAGCAATTATAGTTATTAAAAAAATTATTCGCGAAATATCAATTATTAGTTATGTATAGAGCAGTATTTTATTAAAATTCATAAGCTAATAGTACTTAATTCTGGAATGGAAATGTTACTGCAGCGACCTTTCAAAGTAAATAGTCTATTTGATTTCTATTGTAACAATTTAGAAAGCTTTGGAGTATTTTTATGAAATAGAAAATTAAATAAGAATATTTCTTATTTATTAAATAGGCTCTTACTTTAAAAACATCTTTGTTAACACCAAAGCAAACACTTTTGGAGAAAAAGTCTCCCTCTGTTTTTTTTTTTTTTTTTTTTTTTTTTTTGTCTTTGCAAAAAAATATAAAAAAATTCATGAAAGAAGGAAACAAAAGATTGAAATGAAATTTGCTGTCATATTTCAATGTATCATTTCAGAACATCATTTCTTGAACAGCCAAGCACCACATGCTCATGCAAGTTAAATTATATTTTTAATCCTTTTAGTTGTTTCATTGAATTAATCACTTTAGTATTGCAAATAATCCAACAAACTATGTCTCGCATTTACAGTTCGGTTACAAAACTACAGTTACAAAAATATCGGATTTCCTTTTTATTTCATTTCATATAATTACGTGCTCAAAATGACATATTACTAGGTTTTATTTGCTGTAGTAATTAATTTTTTTAAAAATCAGAGCTTTTGTAAGTGGAATGGCAACGCAGTATTAAAAGCTGATTTTTTAAGATGCTTGTGCAGATATAAAATTTTCATTTTTTACCTACGGATTAAAATGTTATTATTCGCCTACGGATTTTTGTTGACACCCCCCAAAAATTCATTCCCAAAACAATATCATGTTCTGAAATGATAATAAACTTTGTATTCTATTATAGGTTTTTAATGACTCTTACTCTGATGGCAACCAGGGTAACTGCATCGTATGCCTCTGCATTGTCAGGCTGTGATTAAATAGTCATCATAGCAAGTTGCAACATGGGAAGAACGTTCATCAACCAGTTATTGAACATTGCATTCCTTTATCAATGTAAACAAAATATTACATTGATTAACTTTGGTGTGTTAATCTCATTTTTTTCATTAACGGAAACCATATGAATTATATAGCTAGAGGGACTTGGTGCTTAAAAGTTTCAAACTTTGTGAACAGAAAATTTTTCCTGAAGCAGAAAGATCGAACATGTTCATGTTTCTATTCTAATGCACAAATAACTTTACAACAAATGTAAAAAACTTTATAATTCAAAAATTTTGAAACTTTAAAACAGATACTCACATTCTTAGTAATGCTGGTCGTGATTTTAAATAGAATTCATTCCCATTCCACAAGAAGTAGAAGCAGCTGATGACGTAACCCATCGCAAACAAATTGATTCTCGTCGTGCCCGCCTGGAAGGCGACGGCTAAAGAGATCCAGTAGAAAGCGTAGAAAATGAGAACTTTCAGCATGTCCAGGATCGATCTGAAGGGGAGGGGGAAGTTACTGAATATTAATAAAAAAATCCGATTCTAGCTTTCTCCCTCAATTAAACTCTTTCTTTTATAAACATGAGAGCAACACCAGATTTCGAGCTAAGCAGCTGCTATCGGAATACTTATATACTTGGTTCCCAAGTATATAATTTTGAAAAAAAAATGTTTAATAAAATATTAGGATAATATTCAGATTTTATCAACTACATTAGAATATATTTCTATATGTTTCATTGCATACACTTAGTTTTTACAATATTTATAAATGTCAAGTGTCTGCTTAAATAAAATCATGAAGAATATCATATAGGAATTAGTAATAAGTAGATATTTTCACAATTGATAATAATTAAAACTTAAAGTATCATAATTCCAGTTTAGTTAAAAATATGTTGAAATATGAAACTGATTCAGTTAAAAGAAGAGCCTTATATCTACTTAAAATAACTGACAGTATAATGTATACATGGTCTTTCTTTCAGTATCAGTACATTGAACATCCCAACAGATTCGTACAAGAATTCTTTGTTGATTCTCTCTTATTCCGATTTTTAAAAATCGTTTTACATTTTTTTTCAAATTATGCTTTTTTTAGAATCTTTTCAGTTAATACAAATACGTATTCTTCATTACATAAAGATTACAATGTTGCATAGCTTTTTCTTTTTTATATATTATATTAAATCCAAGAAAATATTTCAAAAATCCTTAATTCATTAGAAAGTCACAGCTTGATATTTATTTGATATCTAGCAATAACATAGAGATAATGAAGATAGAGATAATGAAGATAGAGATAATGAATATTTTGGAACCATTTGCCATCTTGCTGCATAAATAGATCTTGGATCTTCTGTACCCTAATAGAGATTAATTCAGGAAAACAGCATTGAGAGAGCAACAACTAGGAGTTAATAAGCTTTATACAAAAGCAAGCAATAAGTTCACGAAAACTTTGGATTTCATGAAAACTAAATTGTGAAGAAAATAATTGCACTAACTGATAGTAACTACTTTATTCAGAAATTCATAAATGAGAATTAAATTTTTTTTGGACATAATATTAGATTTTTTTTTACACTTCAAATTATGAAAATCAAAAGGTTCTCAATGACTAAGAAACAAGAAAATGGTTTTCAAACATTTTACTTTAAAAAGCTCACATTATTTTTTTCTTCCTTTTTCAAAAGAAACAAAAATATATTACTAGAAGATTCAGCTTTTGAATATAAACATAATTTTCCAAAAAAAGAAATCAAGATCCCTGAAAGTTTTCATCACATGCTTCAATATAAATTAATTTATTATTTATAATAAAAGTGTGGGAAAGTAATTTTTTCGCCCTTCAAATTAAAATAAATAATCTAAAAAAATAATAAATAAATAAATAATAAAATAAGGAAAAAAAGTAAAAAAAAAAATATTTTAGTTTTTTCTAAAGCAATCAGATAACACAAAATACTTCTAATCTATTTAATTGGAATACAATAAACTAAAGAAATTCATGGGTTTTTTTTTTACTCAGCACTTTATAAAAATGATTATTTCAGCTGGAAAACAAACAATTGCTTTTTCATTACAAAATTCTTTCATAATGAAAAAAATTTCTAAGGTAATCCAGATCTTTTTCAGGAATGTTGCATTTGAATTTACTATCAGCTAATTTAACATTATTTTCTATTTTCTTACAGTTCGATTTCAATACCTGAGATTCAAGAGAAAATACAAAACTTACTTGGTACATGTCACAAAATCTGGTATTGGATTCGGCTCTGGATGAGCAAAGTCTATTTCTTTGTTACTTCCTCCCTCATACAGTCCGGCCACAGGAGAAGTTTCAATCCGGAAGACGAATAACTGACAACAAGCAAAGAGTAACTGAAAGAAGTCAGCTGGAAAATGAAAGAACTCATGAAAAGTTATCACAAAATTCTAAAATGCAGATAAAATCATAAAAGAAAGAAACAATTTAGCAAACATGAAATACCCATACAAATGCACAAAGCTATAAAATATATGGTTAAAAATCATTTTATATTAATGTTCCATTTTTAAAATTAAAATTAATTTTTAGTCAGATGAAATTTTAATGCATAAAAATTCATGAAAAATATTTCTTAAACCCACAGTCAGGTTTTCAATTTTTTAAAATTATTATTTAGATAAATTATCTAATTTTCTTCTGATAAATACAGGATATATATTGACCCCTACACAAAGGCAAAATTCAATTAAATCTGAATTAATTGGCTAGTTTCAATAACAATTTCTACCTTCTTAACTTATTGCAACATATATCTGAAATATTGTTCAATGTTTTGAATGACAGACAATACTGTGAAGATTTCATATCAAAGGTCTTGGGAGGCATTTTGTGTTATTAAAATAAGGACTTTTTTTTTGTGAAATAGGCAAGACAGTAGCAAAAATTCATGTCAATTTTTAATTTTATTATAGCTCTATATTTTTTACAGTCTTACAAATTCAAATTTTGTATCCTTGGCATATATTAGCCTTTGAATGATCTAACATGTTGACACAATTCAAAGCTGTAAACAATATTATATACTTAAAAGTTTCTATTATATGGGAAAAAAATGAATGCATACTTGAAATCTGGTAAGAAAGAAAGGAAGTTAAATAAAAAAAATTTATATTTTGGATGAAATAAACCAATTTTAGATGTTTGTATGGTATTGAAAGATCAATCGAAGTTTTAAAGAAGTTCAGATTTTCATACCAACAATTTTGGTAGTATTCAGAGGATTCTGAAAGTTTGGTAGGAAAAGCCATTCTCTTAATCCTGTCTCCAGTGCTTCAGTCCAAGGGTATTCTACAAAATAATGATAAAAAATAAAGAACAAACTTATCAATTAATAAATGATTGAAAGAAAAATCATCAAAACATATGCATTTACGTTTTATATTAAACTAAATCATATATATATTTTTTGATAATGTAACTATAATATACAAGAAAACAAAGTTATCGGTTAAAATCACAAGTGAATTAGTTCAATTTGAAGGAAAAAAAATAACAGTTGCTAGTTTAAAAGATGAAATAAGGCAGAGAAGTCCGTGACTTTATCATTTAAAACATAAAAGTAAATAGAACAGAAGATGGATTAAAGGAAAAACTGTCACTGATTTGTAAAACAGCAGAAAATCGTAATTTTCTGTAATTCAATAAATGGTAGATACTATCAGAATAACATTTTAAAAAACTTCAATATTTCTTTTATTAAGTAAAATAAATGATAAAAATGGAACTGTAAATACAATTTACTGTATTTTATATTAAACTATTTATATCAACAAAAAAATCACCTATGCATACTCCCGGAGGTATACCGAGACAAATCAAGTACTGAAGAGTTAGAACGATGCATTGGTAAGCCACGTAAACAGGCCATATCCTAGCAAGAGTTTTCCTTTTTAACAGAAACATGGAAGAAAGCCACACTGCAGACAAGAATCCAAAAACATCGAGTCGAACACCAACACAGACTATGATAGTCATGAAGCAACACTGGAAAAATAAAACAACAAATAAACGAAGAAAATGAATTAAGTTCCGACAAAAACTTTTTAAGAAATTAATGGAATAGTACCTCCAATCCAAATTTGTAAAAGAAATAATTTGCTAAATATTTTAAACATTCCAATAGACTGTCATCAGCAGTACACCTTGTAGCATCTGGGAATACGACGCCAGTTTTTGGTTCCGGTAAATTGAAATGAATGCGATTTACTTCTTGTCTGATTTTGACAACAGCTTGAATAGTCAGAACTAGAATCAAAGCTATATATCCCTATAAAAGAAGAGATTTCAAACATTTAAATGGTGTATTCAAACAAAAATGAAATGCATTTAATAAACACTTTTTATTTAATAATAAATTTCGTTACTTTTAGGCTTCAATAATAATCAATTATCTTTTAATAAAAAGGAGAATCTATAAGTTTCTACACCCTTAAAGATCTTTTATAATGCACACCATTTCAGCTCATACTATCAAAATTTATAAAAAAAAAAGCATTTTGGAGAATGGATACACAGATTTCAATTAATTAAAAATTAGGAGAGATTTCCGTATTTTTTCACAACTGAAATTTTTACATAATTCAAAAATTTATATTTTTAAGTGAGCCAGTTTAGAAAGCATATAATTTGCCTCAAAATTTCAACAATTAAAAAAATATCTACTACACAATTTTCAACAATATTTTATGTTGTACCACTGAAATTCAAATCGTTTTCATGATTATGTAAAAATTTAATCCTATGCTCTTCGACAATTGTTGAAAATTAAAGAAAGATTCTGGTTATTATCAGTGAAGTTTACAAGAGAAATAAGAAAGTGAAGTTACAATTCTATGAAAGACGATCCAATTTTACAAAATAAATAACAATTATGGCTATTATGTCTTAGAAATGAACAACATAGTATTTGATACCAATTGGACTTTGACTAAAAAAGGCTACTGAAACTGCATTGCTTAAATGTCTAGCCAAATTTGATGTTCAAAAATATTTACAGGATTAATTTGAGGGTCCTGTTTTCAAGGATTCTAAGGATTTATCATAAAATTTTAAGGAGTATCGATTTTGAATCTTTCTGTATTACTAATTTGAAGAATTCACCAATTGTGGCAGGTTAGCACTTAGAAACAGCTTTACCTCCAGACCATAAGTGCAATAACTCATAATTGATGCATACTTTCTGGATGCATACTTTCTTCAAAGTTTCCTTTACATTTTTGTAATGGCAATATCAAAATAATCATAATCATTCCATCATAATTCGAAATAACACTCTCAGATATCAAAACAAAAAAAAAAGCCTCTTACCTTACAATAGTCAGCCAAATAATGAGTTCTTTTGAATCCAATCCAATCATGGTTGTCAATAGTTGTATTAAACGGATACGGAAATTCTGAAGAATTGATAAAAGCCACTGACTAAGAAAAAAAACACATTAATCCGTAAGAGATATTTAATATGAAATAAAAAATCCCCTTTTATGTATAGTAATTCATAACATATCTGAATATTTACATCTTTACTTTAACAATAAAAACTTCAGTTAGCTCATTAATATCTGTTTACAAGGTCTATTAATATTAAAATTCATAGCTATAAAGAGTTTTAGAAATTATTAAGAATTATTCAATTAGAAATAAATATCATTTCATAATAAAAATTTTTTCAATATAATAAGATATTGTTTCAAAATCTGAAATTCTTAAATCCACTCAGTTGAAGGGAAAAGTTACTTGCAGTTTGCTAAAGCTTCTAAGCTGCAAATATCAAAATTGCTATCCGTAACAAGTAATCCTAGTACTAACTAATATATGAACACTAAGAAAGTCCATGCTTTAATTAATCCAAGTATACTTTTTAATTTCTCATAATCATGAATAAAATTTAAAGATAAAAGCTTCATATCATATAAGAGTACATAGACTATTTTTTAATGCATGTTCTGGTTATTAAATTGGTATGTTCAAGAGAGTAATCAAATACATTATCCAAAATTAAATTTTTCATGTAGAATTTTTTTTACATAAAACTTTGGAACTGGAAGAAAAAAAAATATTTTATACCTTTGGTAATGAAATGTAAAATTTTATTATTCAACTACTTTATCTCACACGCACACACACACAAAAAAACTTTGATTTCAATTGAAAAAGATAATCTTGAGAAGAGAGATTATCTAAAAGAGAATGTGTTTACATAAATATCAAGACATTTTATTTGATGCATTTTCCATTAACCTCAAAAAACCTCTTTACAAAATGTAAATAATGCATTTAAGTCCATATTTTACTATGAAGATTACACAGTATTCAATCTTTGCGCCACTGCCAATGCATTTCATATTAGTAGTTGATGAACGTGGGTTCTTTTAATAAATATAGTAAATGAAATTACATAATGTTAGAAATGTAACATTTGAGCAAAGAATAAGGAATATCAATATTTCTTTTTTGTTATTTATGACGACTAATTTACTGCAAACCATGTTATGTAGTCCATTTATTGACACAATATTTAGTAAATTTCTAATTTTGTAAAGAATTCAATTATTCAAATTAAAAGATATCAAATTGAAGAAAATCTTTTGCAATTTTGATTCTATTTGAGCTGATTGCAGTGCTTCTGAATCTGAAAGTATTAGATTGGAATATTTATAAGCATTGGTTTATATATTAGGCTTTGAAATTTTGAAAGGGGAAAAATATGCGATATTTTGGTTAGTTATGAAAAATGCCCTTTTTTCCACAAAATATTCATAGAAATAATTTAGGATTTTAGTATGATACTTTAATAATATTTTGTCATGTAATCAGTATATTTCATATAAATATATTTTATCCTGCATCAGTATATTTGAAAATGCTGCATTCTATAAACAAGAAAGTTTCCAAAAAAATTTATTTTGAAAACTTTTTTATTTTCTCAAGCATATAAGTAACACTTACCAAAACATATGAAAGAATTTCTTAAAATTAATAAACATAATAAAATAAGTTGTTGAAAGTTTCAAATTAATACCTGCTTTCAGCGAAACACGGTGAGCTAAAATACTTTTTTTTACATCAATGTTCAGTGCATTTTTTACAGCGGCAAACTTCAAAAACAATGTGCCTAACTTTTCCGGGACACACACACGCACACACACACACATACATGAAATCAAAAGCAGCAGGATACTTATTAAAATCTCATGGTGTATATGTATTAGAACTCTACAAACCGTTATTTGGAAAATAAAAAGGTTCAGCTCGAACAATTGATTTTTTTAAAAAAATAAAATTCCACATAACTAAATATTCAATGAAATTTTGTCGCTTTCTATCCACAATTTCTAAAAACAATACAGCACAAAAAAATTTACACTACTTTTAAGTGCAAAAAACGTTTTAAAATGCACCAATTTAGTAAAGCTGCAATTTTTTCCCATAATTTTTGATAATTTAATACAATTTCAGCAATATTTTCCATTGCTACTATTAAATTTAAATCATTTCAACTATTTTATAAAAAATTAATCAAATAATTATTTTGTACTATTTTTTAATACAAAGAAAAGTTTCTTTAGCACCCAAATAGTTTACATCAAAAATAAGAAAGTGAAGGCCGTGACAACTGAAAAATAGATCACTAAAAATATTGCATCTTAAATGGGACTATGATTCAATGAAATTCAATGGAAAGGTTCATGTATATAAATGGAATTGGCAAAAGACAAAATATCCTTTTAAGCATAAAATTTTTTAATGATATTAAAGACAATCAATATTCTGAAGAACCAAATTGGTATTATGTTTGGAATCCCTTTCATTATGTCTATTCGGAATATTCTTAGTTAAAAAATATGCTTATTCTTAAATTAACAATAAAAAAATTCAAACTTACTGAACAATTTGTTTGCCAGTTTAAATAGTCCACACTATTTAATTGATAAATCATTTTTGATAGTAACAAAGCTGCAGCCCAAATTGATATACAATGAGAAAAAAACTTCTGCAAGGCTGGAAGAGGTAAAGATATAACAACAAAAATAACAAAAGCAACGTGAATAGCACAAACCTGAAAAAAAAAAGATTTTATTTATACATTACATACCAATATAAAAACAAGATTTTCACATTTGTAATGATACAAGACTAATACATCACAACTTTTATAAATTTTCATATTTCTGTAACAAGCAATAAAATTTTTAATTGAGTTTATAAAATATTTTTTTGGTATAAAACAGTCTTTGGAACAATTTCAAACATTCATTTTATTTGGATTGTTCGTGAACTAATATTCACCCATTGAAAATTAACTAAACATTCATTAAGTTAGGACCCAATAAGATATCCCGTTCTAGATCTAGATACTTGATATAATCAGGTTTTAATTTACTGAAACAAAATGCTTGATAAGAACAGCTTATCTGAATCCTCAATAGAATTTTGTTGATCTTTATACTTTCACAGCATACCTCGAATTATTATAAACCCTGATAACACTTTTCTAAGAATAACACAAGATTTGCAAACTAGCAAACTATCTGATACAATCCTTTGACAAATTAGAAAAATTACCTAAAAAATAAAATGAGTACAGTTGAGAGCTCTATATATTATGAGGTGCACAACGATTATTTTTGGCTGGAATGGAAAAGTGTCAATTACAACTTTAATGGACAGACTTATGCATATACATATGTACTGTCATTTCACTTGTTGGCAAAGTGTAAAAGGTAGTAAATATTTGCTGTGTTCCTATTCAGGGGTGGTTTCTCATGTAGGCATTGGAGGAGATCGTTAAGCAAAGCTAAGGGGAACCCCAAATTCTTTATTTCAAAATCCCCCTCCTACACAGAGCAGGAAGGTACTGAAAGAAAATTAAATATGTCAAATAAAATTAAGTTGGCACTAAATATGAAGGAACAATCCAGATAAATAGATTAAGGAATAACATAAAAAAGGGTAATTTTCAAAACCTTTCTAAAGTTTCTTTTAAAAAATCATTGTCAAAACTACATGTTTTAAACAAATAGCAATATGATTAACAAAAACTCGAATTACAATATGATTAATTAGAGCCTTATTATTAACCGACAGAAATATAGTGTCAATCTTCACTGATCTAAAAGGTTTTTCTCAAGAATGCAGAGTCGGATGATCAAATACATCAGGAAGTTTTCATTTAATCATTTATTTTCATTTACAAGTATACTTTATTTGAAAGGATTCTAATTCAAATGAACTTTCGTTTAAATTCCAGGTTATTTTTCTTAGATTTTATTTAATGCCTTCAAATTCTCCCATAGTGAGGCTAAATTTGATTTAGTTTGCTGAGTCACAAGCCTACAATTATCTGCGATCATAAAAATAGGAAAGAAAAAGGAATTTCTTATACGCAATTCCCTCCATAGAGAAGAGGGAGTGACCGCTTGGGCACTGAGCCCAACAACATTGTGCAAAGTGGATAGCGCAGTTGTGTAGAGATTTCTGTTACATGTCTGGTCACACTTTTTTTAGTCATTACAACTTTTGATTCTCATAAAATTTTGGCAATTTGTATAGCCATTTTTTTTAAATAGCCAGCTTTTGAACTGTAGAGTCATATAAATGCTGTATTTTAAAATTAAAAATACCATCTCTTTCTTTTATAATAAATCTCTATGAATTTTTTTTTCTGAATGGTCAATGGTCAAGGAATTTCATTGATAAGATATTTTATGTTTATATTTAATTTTTTAAATGAATAATTCTAATTTTCATGTTTGCCATTGAGTTACTTTTGCATTCTTTAAATATATAAATACATTTATAATTTTTTTTTAAAAAAAATTCTATAATAAATAAAAAATATATAATTTCTGAACAACAAATCTTGAGGAATAATATTATTAATAAGCTAATAATAACTTAGATTCAAAACAAAGTATTTCTTGATTTAAATGAGATAATAATAGTAATTTCAGCATTTTTAATATACATTTTTAAATAACAAATCTAATCTAATCATCATGAATTAGATTCATTTTTAAAAAACCTTCAATACTTACATCATAAGCAGCCAAGCAGAATGTGGATAGTAAAACAATCTTTATAATATGTATCTCTAACACTCTCCATAAAACTTCCGACACATATGTAAATACTTGAGATACTTCTTTAAATATATTCTCCAAACACACTTTCACTGCTCTGAATTCTAAACAATAAAATAAGAAATATTTAAAACAGAAACAACAAAAGAAAAGAAATGAAATAACAGAAATGTACTACAAGAATTTTACAGAAATGGAGCCCAATAAAGATTTTAAAAAGAAATTATATCCAAGTAAGATATGCAATACCATATTGCAAATCAAGGTACCTGCTCAAAGTCAAGTAATTTTCATCAAGTAGTTTTTTTCTGTGTCGTTTGATCATTGGTCTGAATTTATTAAATAATACAGAGCTAATTTCATCACTGCTTTCGTTTACATTAATTAAACATTTTTTTTATCTGTTTATCTTCTACCAATTATCCATTATTGAGCTGCATAGGCAAATACAATACAGAACTAATATAAACCTCAGATCAAAAAATAGGCTGCCAATGAAGAATACAAAAAAGGTACATATGCAATTTAAACGTTTTTTTAGTTGCATTTATTCAAATTTTTGAATTTAAAATTTTCATAATTTCAAAATTATAAATGAAATCTTGAAGTTAATAAAAATATAAGTTTCGTTATTAGGATTTATATTCTCTAGTTTTTTTAAAAAAATGACAAAAACTGTAACAACATTAAGGAATTTAAAACTTTTGCCCAAGAATTATCTAGAACTTAAAAGGAAGTCAAGCATAATATAATTTTCTAAATGCTTTAAAGTAGAAATTCAAAATTCATATTTTATGATATTAACTCATTAATTGAAGAAGAAATTTACTTTATATAATAATAAACATTTCATAATAAAAATAAAAGAAAAGAAAAAGAAAAAAAATATTTGGAGTATAATTAAAAAACTTTTTAAATTCAAGAAATATACAATATAATTATAATTTCTTTGTACAATTTAGCATTTTTTACAGCAGTAACTTTATGGGAAAAATATTTTCTCAGTTCATAATAATTTGCTCCAGGTAACAGAAAATACTTGTGTAGTGTTTGGTTATTCAGGTCATTACATAGAATAGTGAGCCCCAAAGGTAATGGTTGTCTTTGTAGTGTGGTTCAGGAAGACCCATTTTTTCTCTTCTGTGATAGTTGCTTTGTACTACAAACAAGAAAAATTCAGATTCTAGTGTAATAGAAAGACACATTAAAACAAGTGAGCATTAATTTTAAAAACTCGTTAGAGCGTATCTTTGCACAATTACATGATAATTTTATTTCTAAATAATGTGAAGTTTTTGTCGTTTGTTCCTATGCAGAATAAATATTAGTGTTGTCCATTTATTTAGGAACTTGTATGCGAAGCTGTGTTCATTTTCTTGGTTTTGGCATATAACAGATAAATAATGAACATGAACAGTCTGAAATCAAAATAAAAAAAAATAAAAAAAACTGAACAGAAAAGCAACACACCTCTTTCTGCTCTGTTGCTTTCTACATCCTCTTTCTTAGGTGTCGAGGGACTACCTATTTCCGAAGTAGGCGAGGCAACCCCTTTAAGATTGGGGGGCGTCTTCAGATTAAGGATCTTCGGTCTCTCCACTTCAGGCTCTTGTTCAATGGTAATGTGCGTTTCGGTGCTGTCATTGGCGAGATTACTCGCTATCGTCAGCTGAGTAGTGTCTGCTATGTTTTCACTGGAGCTTCAGGAGAACACAAAGAAATCAAAGGAACTTGAAATTAATGTTTTGTTTCAAATTCATAACCAAATAGGGCTTTTTGCATAGAATCGAATTGTAATGTGAATCATTTAAAAGAAAACGAAATCAATTCCAAAATTAAATCTTACAAATGTGGAAGTAGTGAGTTTAAATAAAAAAGAGTTTAAATAAAAAAGAGTTTAAAAAAATGTTACAATTAAGTGATCTCACAAAAAGTATCTTTAGATAAATACAGAATTTAATTAGAGAAATTCCTGAGTTTTTTCAACTGATATTTCAATTTTGATCAAAGTCAGATGATAACTAAGGCCTGAATCCAGTTATTCATACCACACAAGCAGACTGCTTACATTCTGAATCAACAACAAAATTGAGATACATTTAAAAACCATCAAGTATCATTTAAAACAATTTGATGTAAAGTAGATGTAATGAAATATACCTAAAACAGTTAATAAATAAATCTACAGCTGAGAAAAGGAATGTCTTTTTCAATTAAGAAGCAAAATGAATTTAAACTGCACATGTATGATTATAAATTAATTAAAAAAGCACAATACAATAAAAAGTTAGTGGAAAATTTAACCCCAACAAAAGAACCATGCTTCTAATATTTAAGAAATCAAAATAACATCATAAAGTAAAAAATAAAAATATTTTATACCACACACTCCTTCTGACAGCAACATGCCGTTTAAATCCAAAGCAATCTCCAATTCGTTTGATCTGTATTAAGGCCATAAATGCGAGTAAAAGGAAAAACTTTTGAAAAATTAGTTCACTGCTAAGCAATCTTGGTTTTAGCCATAGATAGTTTTATGGGGGGCTTCTCGCAAATAAAATCTCATGAATTTATAGAGTACTGTCGAACCAAATAAAAAAATTGTTAATTGTACACACAAAAAATGTTTTAAATGACTAATTTTTGACTGACGCTAATAATTTCGATTTTAAGACATTTTAGAATTAAATATTTTAGCTTTCAAAATTTGTTTTAACTTTTACATTTATGTTCTGCAATTCGTTAATTTTAATTCAATGTCACCTTTTATTTTTAAAGCATTTTCATAATCATTTGTACTGATTTTTATCATTTGAAGTACAATGTAGCATCATTATGAAGGAAAAATAAATAAAAATAATGGGCAACGGTATGCATATTCCTTTATTAAAATTGCCATTTCAAGCAGTGAATTGGTAGTTAAAAATGATACTTTGATATTTTTTCTAAAATTGGATGTATCAAAGATAATATTCATTAACATTTTAAGCAAAAACTGCATTACTTACCGGTAATGAATATCACTTATAAGAAGAAAGTCCTTGTGAAAATAATGTAACTGTATTATTGTTATAATCAGGAAAAAAGTAGGTGTCAGCAGCTTCACAAACAGTGTGCCTGTATCCGATTCATAGATTTCTAAACCTAAATCTTTCTGCCTGCAAATTAAATATAAATCACGTCATATAAATAAAAAAAGTGAATTCTTACATTAAGCAGAAATTTCTTCTTGAAATATTTACACTCAGACAGTTATGACATTAACTAAAAGTCAATATCATGAATGCAGATTACAATAAGTGTTTTTAAATCAAAAAATTCATGGCCTAGACTTAAAAAAATTCGAATAGATCTCTAATTTGCTTGATTCTGTTAAATTCGATACAAAGAATGATACTATCATCCTTCAAAACCATTTAATGCACAGTTCACTGAGTACACCTGGATGCATTCAGCGAGTATGAAAGTCATTGAAAAATTTAGCATATTGCATCTGAGTGTTGTTGTTTAAGCATATTGTAAATGATTGTTATTATTGGATTAAGTCAATTGGAGAAACCACATTCGATGCAACAGCGTAGCAATAGGCAAAGGAGTGAAAGTCATGTGGAGAATGGACACAGCACAGAGATAAAATAGAAATGAATCTATAAAGCATAGAAGGCTTCCATATCTAAGAGAATAATAGTACATTAACAGTTTTCAATGTAAAATAGAATAAACAACTACAATGTAAAACGTAAGATTTTAAAGAATTTCTGTCCAGTATTTAATACTGCGATTTCTTGAACATCGTATGTTTCCTATTTATACAAATGAAATAAGACCAGACATTCTGGGGCAACCTGATTTTTCACCCATTGAGGCGAATTATCCACCCCCTCCCCATCATTAACTTCTAAAATGCTTCAAACTGAATTTAGAAAATTTGGTAATGTTAATGAAAATTTTAAAAAGTATAATAAAAGCAGAAAAAAATCCAGAAAAGATTAAAAGATCTTTGAACAAATAAAATATGAGAGAAACTGTTAGCCAAAATATTTAATAATCTGTTTAGTTTAAAAGGTAATGATTGATAAACAATAAATTGAATTATTGCATTTTGCAAAATAATTACTATTCATTTTCATTTATAACGTAGCACTATGCTCCCAATTTTTTTCAACAATGCTAGCTTTACAGAAGAAATAAAAATGGTTAAATATTATTTATCAAATGGTTTTTAGTCAAACAAAGTTTCAAAATACATTTCACTTACACACTTTTGGATACGTGTAGATACTTTTCCCAATAAAGATCGAAGTCCTTGAATTGGTATGTATAAATAATGATGAGAACAAGCATTGAAAATACAATTACAGTAAGCCAGAAACCATACATTATTCTTCTCCACAGTTGATATGAAAACTAAAAAGGAACGGTTGATAATGGATTAATTAAAATGGATCCAGATTCACTACTAAATGATCATGGTCAAAAATAAATAGTAATGAAAAGATTGCCAAGTTAATATGATTATAAATTAAAAATCAATAATAGATTAATCAATATTTTCATAAAATATCAATATGGATAAAAGTGAAAAAAAAAAGACAAAATATTTTATAAGTCTCATATTCAAAAATATTATTTAAATATATGTTTATATTCGTCTAAAATGTTTACTGAAACAAACTGTTTTGTCGATTGGTATCATTAAAAATAACGTGACATGAATAATAAGAATAAAAACAATATTCAACAGCTGCCACACTGCAATTTTTTCCTTCAAAGATTGTTATTGTAGAATTTACATGACAACAATTAAATAAAAAATTAAAAGCAATAATTCTATAAATACTTAGAGATAATTTCCTCATGGAAAAAAAAAGAAATAAAGACTAGCAATGAAAAATAGATAACAAAATTTGATTTCCCATTATTATTATTATTATTAAATTATTATAGAGTGATATAAATTAATATAACATACACATAATAAGAAAATAATTATAGAATGAAAATCAAAACGAAATTTCAGCTAATTATAATTAATTACTTATTTAATCATATATTTTATACTAAAACTTTCCTTTTTCAAGGCAAAAATGTTTTAAATAATTTAGTGCAATTTAGAATTAAAAATTGTACAGAAGTATAACAATATTTATCTTTTTTTTCTGTTTATTTGAATTGATCACAAAGATTCTTTATCATCAATGAAATTTCATCTTAAATGTTTTCAAAAACTATAAAAGGGAAATTTATATTTACTTGGAACATTAAAATAAAAAACAAAAACAGGAACATGTAAACAATGCGGTACACTACAACAACTTGACCTCCAAGAGAAATGACCATTAGCATTGTTGCCACAATCCATATCCAATATTTTGTTAAAAGATTTGATATTGTTTCTGCCACCACACGAATATATGGATTTGGTGATGTCACAGATGGCACAATACTGAAGTGTCTTTTGATAGCTAAAACGAAACAAAGTAATAAATTAACAATTTACAGAAAAACAAAAAAGAATGTCTGCATGTCTACTAACTTGAAAGGGGAAAGTGAATTTGTAAAAATTATGATTCTGAGTCAGGAAATATTTCATTTTAAAAGTATTACCATTATGGGAAAGAAGACTATCAAAATTTCAAGTATAAATAATGAATATGTGTTTGATTATACTCTGTAATAAATAAACAAAACATAATCCATGTTTTGAAAAAAGTGATTCAGTATTTAGCATTTTTGATACACCAAAGATGAGCTTCACATGTATAAAACTAAGGATACATTGTTTGAAGGCACAATAGCATGTTTTATCTGACCACAAAAGCATAACCACCTGGTAACAGACATGTTATTTTTCTAAGAATTTTTTTTTCATATATAGACTTGATTGGTTCTACTAAAACGTGTACAGGACTAGGGGACAAAATGCTATTTGCAGTTCAAAGATACATAACGAAGTTGTCATGAATTTTTGGTTAATTAAAATTCTAAAAAAGTTTAAAAAATTCTAAAATTAGATTAAGATACGAATTCCACAGTTCCTACAAATATTTAATTGTTTTTAATAAACTGTTAAACAGACATGTTATTTTTCAATATATTTTGATTAAAATAATTATTTACAAGCATCGTGCACTCTCTTCAATTCAAAGTTTTTAATGGACAGGAGATTGAAAAATATATTTTTACATTTGTAATATTAGAATGCAAAAATGTTTTGGGAAAGGGAAAGAAATGTATATTATTTCTCTTAATATATTTAAAAATAGATTTAAAAAAAATAAAAGGAAATAAAATATTTAAATTTAAAATCATTTTTTAAATTGATTCAAGAAATACTCCTTTACAGATCTGATATATCTGTTAAGAAGAAAAAGACACTGAATTCACTTGCAGGACCTTGAGTTCTGAAAGTAGGCACTTTATGCACCTGTCAATGGTCGTAATAAAGGCAACACCTGGCTAATAAGTATCCTTCTATTTTTAACCTCATATTTAAAATATTTAATGGCAGTTAAACATGCATATTTTCAATGAAAAGTTGCATTTTGTTAGTGGTGTCAACATCAGATTTAAAACTACTGAATGAATTTCAAATGATGCAAAGATCTGAAATTTCATCAGATATCTTCGTACATCATATATGAAATATCATCAGATAAATTTTATCAACTCCACATGATTGGAAATTTGATTTTTAATGTTAATTCTTAAGAACTACAGTTTTATCACTGAAAAAAATCAGTAAATTGCATTTATCAAATGAATTAAAACTGAGCATTTGAAATTAAATCAATAGGAAATGCAAAACACTGTATGTATCTAATGAAAAATAATAAATTCTCTCAAATTTTAATAATCTCTAGTAAAAAGAACCTTCTGAAATTCGTGCAGAGATCTAATGAATTTCAGAAAATCTGAAAATAACATTTTAATACATTGGTATATCTATACACATATAAAATGTTTTATCCATATATACTAAGTGCCTGTAACTATAGACGAAAAAGACCAACTTCTGTCAATTATCATTTCCTTAAAACAGGACAGGGCATTTATCTTAAATTTATTGTCATATGAATAAATGAAGTAAATGAAATTACTGTTCGTACATAAAAAATCAACTCTACTTGTCTTATTCTAAATACACCAATAGATTAATCTTGAATACACTCAAAACATTTTAGTACTTAAAAAATTGCCATGCTACTTTTTATACAATATTGTCAAGATTTAGAATCATAATATATAATTTTCATCAAATACATAATCCAATAATGCATTTTACTTCCCTGTTCCACTCATTCCCTCAAATTTTGAATAAAAAAATGAAGAGAAGTACAGAGAGGAAAAAAAAAAGAGAAATACAGAGAGAAAATTACACAAATTTTCAATCGAAATCAAAATGTTTATTCTTGAATAATTCTTCAAATATATATATATTTTTTCTTTTGCTCCAAGAGGAAAAATTCTATGAAATTCATCTCTTAACTAATGGTAATTAAAAAAAACACTAATTTTTACTAATTAAAAAAACTTTAATTTGAGTACATTTTATGGAGCTATTTGCCAAGAAATTACTTGTAATATTTCTACACAATATTTTTAAGAGTATTATAGATCAAAATTGATTTCTTGGCATCTTGAGAAGATCAAGTATTAAAATTAAATTTGAATCTGGATGAAACATTCCACTCATGCATGTTATGTTTACTTTGACGGATTACAACATTATAAATTTCAAATCTTTGGGAGGAACTGTTTAAAGACAACAGAATTATTAGCCTTTGTTGAAAAATTCTAATACTATCAAATGGTAATTTTTATATCATAAAAAAAAGATTTCACCAAAATTTTTAAAATGTGTAATGACACAATGTGCTGATAAAATAGTTAGAATTTTTCTTAAAATATATCGATAGAATTGAATGCATCAATAGTTTTTATTTTCTTCTATATGAACAAAGAAAGTATAGTAATAGGCAAAAAACTCGGAATCCGAATATCCTAGTTTTAGACCATTCTCAGGGCAAGAAACACATTTTTGGAAAATGTTTGTCTGCCTGTTTGTGACAAAGTTAACTATAAAAACAATCTGAGATGGACATATGAAATTTGATACTTGGGCTCTGCACCAAATTTGTAGATTTCTAACAAATTTTGAGTAGAGGAAGTTTCTCTTTCCAACAGTTTAACAATAAGTTAACACGAATATATCAAAAGAAGATAACCAGAGCGTGAAAATCTGGCACACAGATTTAACAGATATAGATTAGACATCTGCTAAATTTTGTGCCAAATGCAACAGCAATATGAACATTTTTCTGTCCGTTTTTTCAGAAGCATTTAAATGCTGAGAACATAAAAATGAAATCACTTTAGAGAAACCACTTTCAATGATATTTTCTGTCATTACAAAAGAAAATCTCATTTATCAATGGACTTAATTCACAGACCATGTGTCATATGCTGTGTGCACATTTAATCTTAAAATAAATTAGGACTTTTTAGAAGAAAAAGTACAGGTATGTTTAAGTATTGCACTTAGACAAAAGATAGCATGTGAAAATAGCATCTTTGACGAAATTCTTCTTCTTCTTCTTCTTTTTAAACCCTTCTAATTACGTAAATAGAATACTTGAAATTGCAAATTTGATAGAACTACAATATCATTATTGATAAAATGCATAAATGTGAGGAAAAAATGCATTTAAAATAAACAGGAAGCAAAATCATATAATAAAAAAATCAAAAGGAAAGAATTCAATCATAAAATGTAAATTAATAATGAATTTAGATATTAACAGAAGGAATTAAGAAATATCTCAAGAATGTGCAAGGCAAGAGATGGAAAAGCAAAATCAACACTTTATCTACCGTAAGCCTACTCACAGATTTTGATAGTATTTAACCACAAAATTGAAATTTTTATCAATGTTTATTTATAGTAAACCCATTAATAAGTTCTTTAAAATGGGTATTTTTGAAATCATTTGAAACCAACAACTTTTGTATACCTTGATTTTGAAGGATCAGTTATCAAATTTTACATTTGAAATCATACTCATGTGATAATAATATTTAAAGATTAAAAAAATGAAAGTTTTAGATTAGACACAATTAATGGAAACAAAAAGTCTGTGCTCAATATAGACTTATGACTTAGCCTTTTCTTGATTTCTCTTGCTCTCAATTACACATGCTTTGCTATAAAAGTATAAATTGGAAAAAAAAGCGATAATCTTAATGACGCACAAGAATAAGATATGTTCCAATCGAATTTTCAAATTTGATAATCAATGACAATATTAATAATTCACTATAAACATCTTGAAATTTTGGCATCTGGACTTTCAGTTATATTATATTTCTACCGACGATTTCAAACAATGAAAGATTTATATATGATTTTTCGAATAAATTTCCCCAAATTTGATAAAATTTAAGTAGTATTTAACAATTGGAATGTTACTATTCTGGTTGTTTGCGATCCATAAATTCTGAAGCTAAATTAAAAAAATGTATATAAACTGCAGGAGCTTCATTTATTTAAGAAAGCTGTCACTTAGGTACTTTAATCACTTGCTAACCGCTCTGATCACGAAACTCGGGCATTTGGCAAAAGAGATTTCAAAGCACAAACAGAAAAAAGATTTTTGATTTTTATTTCCAAATATTTGAAAGATAACCATGATCACGCGGTGTTACTTTTCTCGTTAGCCACCACAAATGTACGGTATAAGGGAATATTTGTGGGTTTCTGAGGCGATCAAAGAAAAGGTAAATGGGTTTGGTGACGACAGAGACCCCATTAGGAAGGCTAGTGATTTGTTGAGTCAACAGCAAGCAGTAGATAAAATGTTTGTTATGATTCATGTGCAAATGGAAAGAAGTTGTAAAGGAGAGTTCGTATCCACGCACACATACATGGTCTGGGACATGCAGGGGTTGCAGTGTTATAAGAAATGTTAAAAGGTTCCAACGTCAGACCTTCTGCGATGTTTCTCTCGCTCGACTGCTGTCTCTCCTCGAAGAATTGACGCATCGTGATCCAAAACATTACGGTGTACAGGACCTAAAATAATAAACACCATTCATCCATACTAGAAAACTAAGTATTTATGAAAATTATAACTAAATTTATGCATTGTTATTCCGTTGCAGTGTTGTGAACGTCTGCTCTTTTTACTTACAGAATTATTTTCTTTTTAATAAAAAGACTAAGAAAGCATGCACAGTAAGACAGATCACCAGGAATATTAAATGATTAACAAAGAATTACAGGATGTTTACCTTTATTGATAATGGTTGATAAGTCAGATCACCATATTTCACTAATCCTATTTCCCCAACATTTTTGGAAGGCAGTTCTTCTTCTGTCAAGTTGAGTCCATAAATGTACTGCAGTAGCAAAAGTGCTTCGGCGTAAAACACCAATGCCGGAGACGACCGTAGACAAACATATCGGGAATTTGGACTCATCCAAATGATGCAAGACCACAGAAGCAGCACGAATGTAAGCCAACTATGATATGTTATACTCCATGTCTGTGGAAACAAAATGCTATCAGCAAAAAGAATACGCAGAACGATTTTATGTTCAGACCTGAAAGAGAGGACTTGTAAAATATCTATATATGATGCGGGATAGCTGTCAGCTTACGATCACATCTTGATTTTGATTGATATGCGGGGGGGGGGGGGGGGGGGGACTTGCATAGTCGTATCTGTTCATGCCTTAAAAAATATTCATATAAATAATACGCGAGAATTTATAAATTGGATGAGTTCAAAAGTTCTACCTTTTTTGGATATGCAAATTTGATATAGAATTGACGTCACGCATGACATTGTAATGACGCAAACCGTCGGCCCATTAAACACGTGAATGCCTCACATATAAATGCATCGTGTCTCACAAAGTCAATCATCTAAAAAAATCTATCTCAGAAGGTATAAGATGGAAAGCGAGAGGGAGCATAAGAGACAATTTTTTTTTGGTATATGAGTTTTATAAAAAGAATACGGTAGCCACAGCCTGCCAATTTATGAGGAGGATGCAATAGACGAAAGCATATGTCGTCAAAGGGAAGAAGACAGAATCTGCCAAGATCATGCTAGGAGTGGTCGATCACTACAGGTTGGAGAAAACGACATTGATCAAGCTATAAAGAGTAATCCGAATCGAACAATGCAAGAATTAACGGAGTGCAGCGTTCGAAAGACGGCTGGTTAAGTTGAGCTTTGAGAGAAAGTTGGATCGCAGGGTTCAAATTACCAGCCCAATTCTTCACCTGTGTTTCCTTGCTTTACTGGTACAAAAACGATCTATTCTTGACACGAATTGCGATAGGAGATGAGAATTGAGTTATGTAGCGAGACGTAAAACATCTTAGAACTGTGAATCGCCCTTTTGACCCGTCTACATCAACTTTGAAAGCTGAGCTTCATCCCATGATGGTTTATTGAGTATGTGGTAGGATGTGAAGGAAATAAATTACTGCCAGGTTCTGTTACTTAAATGATCAAGGCTGCATTCTGCTGTCTACAATTACAGGCTTCACTCAAATTTGGTAGCAAAAGAACTAGGTCTCATCAATCGTCGCAGAATCGTCATTCTTCATCGTGATGACGACAGGCTACATTCTGCTGTCATCATCCACCTAAAGTTACAGGATTTTGGTTGAAAGATTTTTACTCCACCCTCTCTATTCTCATAACCTGGCATCAACTGACTATCACCTATTTCGTGCATTGAACAATTCCTTCAGTCAGAAAATCTTCCTTGATCTTGATATTGTGAAAACTACCATCCAAGACTCTTTTTTTAAACTCTAAATCGCCGAAATTCTACCGCCGTAGGATTCATCTTTTACCAGAAAAATGGCAAAAGGTTCATAGATAGTAATGGGTACTATACGTTATAATAAGTACTGTCCATTTTGCGTTTATTTGCTTTTATTTATGGGTAATAAAAACCCATAGAGCTTTTGCACACACACAATATATTTATTCCAAACATAACTACTTAAAAGTGTAAGAGGAAATTTTTTTGTAAAATTATTAGTTGAAATTTTCTTCCATTATTTTTTTAAAATTCCAGATCTTATTTTTATAAAGCGATTACGTATTCACGATTCAAAATACTGACCGTCACCCGTTGTCACTACTTTTCCAGACCTTTTTGGTAATCGCCAGATAGTGGGCATTGAAAATCGACAAAATCTCGAAAAAAAAGTAGCCTTTTCAGGCCATCCCCGAATTTATCTATTTTTGGATAATTGTGAAAAGCATCGATTGAAAAAAATGATAGTCGGAAGGAGCAAAGTTCTGACAGCACGGCAGTTAGGGTAAGATCTTCCATTTCAGAGTTTCGAAATCAATGTTGATTGGTCTTGATAAGAAGTAATTCGAGCAATGTTGAGCTGGAGAATAACCTCTTCTTTTCTCTCTTTGTGCCGTCGGTGTTTCTCCAACAATGATAGACTCAAATGCATTGCGTTTGTTATCCATCCCCTGTGCCCTTTAGGGGGGGGGGGGCTCTAATTGAGCATGAGAAGCTCCAGGTCTGGTGGTTGGCTCTCGTTACCCTTGAGTGTATACGAAAGGCTGCCTTCCATCGATGACGGGTCGCACATCCTTAAGAAAATGTTGTAAAGTGACCGGTGATGGTCCTTAGGACTCAACCACACTTGCCGCTAGTGTAACTGTCACTACGGTCCGATTTACTACAGAAAGGCTGTTTTCAGACGGACTTTATGGTTTTGAACCGCGGTCAGATGACGAGAATGACACTTGAGCTGCCACCCGCCTCTCCAAACTTCCACACCACATAACACATCGGCGGGAAGACGTTTGACCCTGACGGATTCAACGTGCATCAGACTCGCTAAAAATACGGAATCGTACTTCGAACCTAAAACCCTACGGTTCCGAAGCCGAGACCTTACCACTGGGCCATCGCAGCCTCCAAGAAAACTTTCAACGCTTCTCTTTCAAAAGGACCAGAGTTTGCGCAGTTCAGTAACCTTCAAAATGGGAACGCACTTTTTAGTTGCAAGAATGCAATAGCATTAGCATAGTTTTAGCGGCAGTAATTTCCAAACGTAAATATTCGATTTATTTGCTTGGCATATATAAAATTAATAGCAAATGCGGCGGTTTTTATCACAACAAATGGCCTTAATCAATACCTACAAAATACTTTTATCCTTTTCAACATAGAATTGTATTTGCAGGGCTCAAATATTAGCATCTAATTCAACGCTCAAAATTATCAATTCAAAATAAACACACTGGTACCACTCACCATCATGACAATCAGAGTAGCTATGTAGCTTCCTTTTGCAATGAGTTTTAAGGCTGATAAAATAGGATTGAATACTTTCTTTAGCTTAGAACTGAAACTTTTGGAGACGGGAGGTTTATCATCTTCTAGAGGTTCTACAACGATCTCGGGCATGTCGCTCTCACTTGTCCAGATGATGCTTCCGTTGGGATCGACGGCCAGCGTCTCTTTTGCCGCGGCGTCTCCAGTGTCGATTGTTCTGTACGAGCGGCCAGTGTGATCTTCGTCTAGCAGCTAAAGCGAGAGAAAAAATGTAAGGAAAAATACAGTATGAATTAAAAAAAAATTCTTATCAAAAAAATAAGAATATTTAAAAGAGAAAGGAGGTGAATTTAGCTCTAAACATCCAAACGATATAAAGCGAATAAATGTAATTCCGAAAATCTATTGAATATCATGTATTTCGAGTAAAAAATATTCATTAAGTTAAAAATATATTTAATAAAAAAAGGAGTGTATTTATGATACTTCGTTTTCCGCAAGTGTATTTTATAGAAAAAGCTCTTTTACAAAAATATGCACAGTGCTTTAAGCTAGTAATGCCACTATTCAGCAACCAGTTCTACAAGATAGTTCTGAAACCTTGAAAAACATATTCGGAAGCCCCCCCCCCCGAGTAATAACATAATGGACGTCGCTACCCCCTCTCCCCCGATTATATACACCCCCACAATTGGCGCAGAAAAATCTACTTTCACATAGCAAGGAATAGAGCTAAACTTTTACTAGAACTGTTCGCCTAGATTTTGCGCTACCTCACGAAATGTGTTTCGAACTTTTATCCGTCTTCATATATTCTCAAAAAATAAAGATTAACGTCGTCTCGACCTTCAGTAAATGTTGTCAAAGCCAGAAATCATGAATGGCGGGCTAAAAAATGGCCAAAATACTAACCCCCCCTTCCCCTTCAGTTTAACGGTGGTTTAAAAAAATCTTATTCATGTACCAAAACGATCAGCAAGAAATCTAGGAGATGCGTTTGAAACATTGTGATAGTAAAATAATCTGCACAAATTAAATATATTTTACACATTTAAGGGCAAAAAGTAAAGATTGCGATTCCACAGATTTAAACAAAGGCATGCCTTCCGGAGTGCATCTAATCTCACATACGCAATAGCTATGCCTAAAGAATAATTAAATAAAATACTCGAATCTATACCTTTCATTCTAACAAGGATGTTTGATGAAAAGCGAAGTGGTTTGAGTGAAGATTTCCAAAATATGGATCAGACACCAGGCGATAAGTGTGTGTGTGGGGGGGGGGGGGTGAGAGCAGTTGCTAACGGAGACTATATGAGAGCAAAATATTTCACGAGCAACCAGTATGTTACCATTCCTTTTCGATTATTAATTGCATACTATTTTATACTTAAGACTTGCATACAATAAAGACTGCAAACGTACTCTTTTTAAGAATGGATGTATAAAGCCTATTGTTCTTATAAATTCGTTTCTATGCTAAGGAAAATCACAGCAATTCTTTCCCTTTGTGTTTGTTTCATTTTTATTGCACAGGGTGGTTATAATTAAAATTCCACTCTGAAACGGTCGTAAAAGGAAAACAACTTGACCAAATGCTATCAGACTTGGTAATGGTTTAAAGGAGATCATACAAATTTCTTTACCACAAAAACTCACCATCGGAAGGGGGAAATGATGTTGTATAAAATATTGTTAAACAAATTAGGACAGGAAGAGAGTGTTTTAAAATATTTTTCATCCTTACTGAAATGTGTTACAAATCATGTTCACTATGGCATTTATCATTTTCAGAAAGCAAGTTAAATCACATTGGTGCATTCTCATCAAGAGCTCTTTAGCATATCCTTCGACGTATTCTTTATAAATGATACCTTTGATCCAATCACACCAAACAATCCTATTTCATTCATAATAACATTTAATAAGACAAGCACGGTCTTACTTGGTTAGAAACACTGTGGATTCATAACAATGAGAACTCTGACAAACAGGCTGACTTTTATTGGGAAGATCAAGTGGCATGTAAAGCGTATCTGCATACATCATTTACTTCTTCCAGCTGTTACAAGACATTTCAGTTTTAGATAGTCCCATAGACAGTTTTATTTCAGAAACGATTAAATGCATTTTAAACCGATGTCTGTGTTCCTTTTCTTTTGTGTTTTATAATATTTCAGGCAGAGTCATTTCCCCTTCTAGTGATGAATTTTTGAAACTTCTCCTTTTTTTCTTTTCTTTTCTTTTTTTTTTTGTTATAGAAAAGAAATTTTTATGACCTTCTTTAAATTATTATCAATTTTGATTGCATTGGTCAAGTAGTTTTCCTTTTATGACCAAATCAAAATAAAACTTTAATTATAACCACCCTGTTTATTACAGAAGCAATAAAATTTCAAGAATTTTTCTAGCCATAATATCAGCATTAGTACACCAGATAGAATACGGGATATAAAGATTAAAAATAAAAAAAAAAGTTAAAATTAAATCAGTTAAATAATTGCGCATATTTTCCTTAAATTTCTTTAAAAGTTCTTTTAAAAAAATCCCAACACCAAATTACACTGATGTCCTAAAATCCAAATCATTTTGATTATTTTATCATATATTTAATTGCGCGATTTTTTCCCTTTGTTAAAAGTTAAAACAGGAAAAATTATGTTAAACATGTATAGATTACAAGATGAATGAGAAAATAAGGATATAGTACTGTGAAATTTAGAAGATAAATGAGTTGCACCTTTAAGTTTCTAATAATGTTATGATGTATGGGACTAGTCTCCATTAGAAAGGTTCATGTACACACTGAATAGAGCATATGTAAAACTATTAAAATAGGTCTCTGATGTCTGATAATTTACTCATAGGCATTAAAATACATTAAACACACAGCAATGAAACGTATTGTTGAGAATCATACAATAAATAAAATAATAAATAAATAAAAAGAAAGAAAATTTAATAAATATAAATAAAAATAATTACTACATTCTGGTTAAATTTGTATCAGAATTTAAATACCTATAATTAAAAAAAGCAATTCTTACACTTTAATTTAGTGCAGAAATCTGTTTTGAGTAAAAATATTTTTGGGTGTTATAACAGAGAAAACACAAAATCTTGTTTATCTTTTAATTTATTGATATTTATAAAAAAATTGAACCGAGGTGCACATTCTTACCTTCCAAAGTATTCTTATGACAAACATGATAACTCTAGATCAAACTCTGTTAATAGAGCGCCAATGCATACATTTATCATTAATTAATAGTTGAGACGATTTAATACCGCTTATTAACTATTGTTGTAAACATTATCTAAGCAGGAGTTCAGCATTTATAAGTTAAGAAATAAACATGTGAACGATGAAACATGAAAATTTAGCCAATCACATTTGACAAAATGTTAACATTATTCTAATATCTTATAACTCGTTGAATTTGTATTTTTAAGATTAAATAATTT
Source organism: Argiope argentata (assembly GCA_026289955.1). Taxonomy (NCBI): domain Eukaryota; kingdom Metazoa; phylum Arthropoda; class Arachnida; order Araneae; family Araneidae; genus Argiope; species Argiope argentata. The sequence goes on from JAOUZG010009953.1 coordinate 605,061, forward strand.
GATATGTAGGCTATTAACATCTTTTTAATCCATTAGCTTACAGCCATTTTTAGTAGAATAGACTTTCTCCCATTTAGTACTACTGTTCAAATCCCTCATTCAATTATTCATTTAATGACAGTAACAGCATTTTTTAAATTTAAACGTTAAGAATGATCTCCCGTTAGAAGGATCTTAGGTTAAAAACAGCAAATGCTTGCCTCCTAAGCACTTTCAAGAACAGTTATTTTGTGTCAACGTTTGGTGTGTCATATATTTGGAAAGCAGGTGCAAATTTGAGTTCGTTCATATCAAAGTGAGAATTCTTTTCTAATTGAAATGCATGATTCAATACACTACTTAAAACGCAATCATTAATTTTGAAAGTGGCTCCTGTATCTCAACATCTTTGCAAATGATACAAAGCTGCAACAGATAAGATTGTTTTCAAGACTGGTTAAAAAAAAACAGTAGGAATTTTGTTACTTTCGAAATCAATAGACACTATGACCACAAAAAATGAATATAAATGAAATTTTAAAAATATTAATTCATCAACATGAAAAGATTTTAAATTGAAAAAACATTTTTACCAGTTGCTGTAATACACACTCCAGTGAAGCAGCAATAAAGAGAGTTAAAGAAATTTAAAGTTCTACAACACATCAAAATTTCTTTTGCATTTCATAACACTTGCAAATATCAATATCTACTAAACACATTCAACAGCAAACACAAGTGTATAGAGAAATCTTATGAAAAACACATAACTAGAAAAGTTAGATTACTATGTCAATTAAATCGATAGGAAATAAAATGCAGATTTAAAACAGAAAAAAAATATTGATACAATTTAGTATTAAAAATATTCATTCATCTAAAAAATTAATTCCAGCAAAATACAAATAATATTCAAATAATATTTCAATATATTGGAAGCTTATATTCTTTGGGACATGCACTCTATGCCAAGAATAAGCATTCATCATTATTAACCCTTTGTACACGTTAAAGCAATTCAACTTATAATTATCTAATAGAAAAATAAGTTTACTGCTCCAAAAAATAAATATATATAATTGATTTCAAGTTGAATTCTCCTATTTAATTAATTTCCGTTTTATTGCCCCTCAGTACATATAAATAAACAAAATGTCACAATTATGCATTGCTTTGAATGGTGAGTGAGAGTCACCAGCCAAGTGCAAAGTGTTAATATTCAAAAAAATTATTAAACTAACAAGCCAATCAGCAAGCAATAATTTTGAATAAGAAAATAATTTTTTAAACTTGCACACAAAATCAACTATGTATTAAAATATTATAAACAACAGTACACATCTACATTTAGTGGAGTATAATAGAGAAGAGGGACACAAAATACTATATATTTCAACGATGAGCCCCAATTTTCATTCCTTTTTAAAGCACACAGCCAGACAGAAAGGCAACTTATTAACGGATACAGTTCAAAATTCGAAAATCTCCCTTTCAGTGACTAAACATTTTCATATAGTAAAACAGAAGCATCTATAATTCAAATGCACTGAAATCAATTGATAAAGAGCCGAACCAAGCGGATAGATTTAATGCAAAACTTGATTCCGATTTATATCACCAAAATTTTAAGCAGATAAAAATCAGATATAATTTATCTAGCTCATTTAGCGTTTCATTTACTGTGTTCAGACTTACAAGGTTGGGCAATCAAATAGATCTCGCATGGATGCATTTTGTTTAAAATTTAATACATCATTTTGGTGTAATGATTACATAACACACACACACACAGACACAGACACACACACACAAAGTATTTAAACACTTGGTTTGAATAACTACAAAGATATTTATAAAACAATTTATTTATCACATTAAAATTAAAACAAAAGGAAAAAGGAAATATTTTAACATTTGGTGTGCAGATTTTAATGCAACGGCAACACGTTATTAAAAGCTGATCTTTTTAGATGACCATGGAGATAATAAAATTTTTATTTTTCGCCTAAGGATTTTTGTTGACGACAAAAACTGCCCCCCAAAACAACATCATGTTCTGACATAATAACAAATCGTCTGCTTAATAAATTCAAACGTTTAATTGAATATCATCATAATTCAAAGTACATTAAAATGCTAAAATTCCCCATTTATAAATCAAGTACTGTTTAAAGGGGGAAAGCGTCATTGTGTGCTACTCAAGTGTTTTTAGAAATAAATGACATAGCTGAATAGAAACGAAGACATTTGACTTCACAGAGTTTGTTTCCTAGCCTATATTGCAGTTAGTCAAAACTTTCGATGTTTTGCCAACTTTATTTACCCTTAATTATTGTTAGCCACATGTTAGAAAGGCATTACATTTGTTTAGCAAATGAGAGAGGGAGAAAAAAATGTTATCTATTCCCAGTAAAGAAAGTCGCAGTTAGAATTCATATTGTTACGTTTTTAGCGCAGCGGGTTCGGATTTAATGGACTTTACTTGAGGACAGCACAAACAAATTTATTTACAGCTATTCACAGGATGACTTGATAAAGCAAAACTTCAAATAAAAACAATCCAGTAGTCAACAGTCCCAAAGAGCGTAAATACGAGCCTTGCGCACAATAAACACAGATTGCAAAACAGATATCGTATAGCATAGCAAACAGTAAATTGCAACGAGCTCAATAATGCAACGTTAACATCAAACAAAAACACAGCTCACTAATAACAAGCGAGAAAAGTAATCCGCTCTTCCAACGAATCGCTTCTCTTCCAAGAGGAGCTGCCAGACTGCGGCAACCCATCTCTTATATATAGCCGAGCGAAAGAGCACGCGAAGCTTCGGAAAACATCGCGAGCGATCCAGCGGCAACAAGACCATTAATTTCGCCAAACCAAACCGGCTGGCACCAAGCTCTTCGTCAAATGTCTCCAATCGCTCTAACCTTCCGTGTGCTTTCGCGGCGTTCGCCGGCTTGTAACAATATTATAATTATAACCGTTCGCAACAAAGAAAGTCACTGTCACAGATCACATCCTAATCCTATTCCTTCACAGTAAAGAAAAGAAAAAGTACTGCATTATTTCCGGAATAGGGCAAAAGAACGAAGAAAAATAATTTAAGAATGAGTAGAAAAATATGCAGTATTTTTTTAACGCTTTCTATAAAACTACGGCTAAAATTAATTATTTGATGGACTGGGGGGGGTAAATAAAAAAAGTCGTACCATCCTGCAAATTCTAAACTAAAAACTAAGAAAATAGCAAGCATAATTAACGGAAATTTAAAAATTACTCTTTATTTTAAAATTAGAATTAGTTTGCAATAGTAAAGAGCAACTCAAGGTTGAACTCTGGTATCTGGGGGTAAATAAAATAAGTCGTATCATCCTGCACATTCTAAACTAAAAACTAAGAAAATAAGCAAGCATAACGAACGGAAATTTAAAAATTACTTTTTATTTTAAAATTAGAATTAGTTTGCAATAGTAAAGAGCAACTCAAAGTTGAACTCTGGTATCTCTCAAGCTCCACTCGTGGGTTGCGTTTTGCAGATGGAAGTAACAGCGAAATGAGCTCAAAAAGGCAGTTGGAAGAATCTCATCGAGTTCTCACGGTTGTTTTTAAACATATTTTTATTGATTTGCTTGCTTTTTGTCTGTCTGTTTGACCAAATTTCACAATCGAGTTTAAACTATTGCCTTAAAACTCGAAGCTTTAAACATGATTCAGAAATGAATAACAATGCTATATTAACTCCCCTATTTTCTTGTCTGTCGATTAGGTTGGTTGGTTATTTCATCTTTAATGGCACAAGGGTCATTGTCTATTCGGTGTAACTTTTGGACCAATAAAAAAAATATCTGCCTTGGTGTTCTGCCAAGTAGTCAGTTCGTCAAAAGTTAGTTTAAAAGGGAAACAAATCCATGCAAATGTCAAATTTTTTATTACTTTTTTCAGATGTGGCAATAAAAGGAATTAAATTTTTAAAATTCTAATAATGTAATATTATGTTTCACTTTTTATTTTCTGTACCCATCTCATAAATTTTAAAATGTGATTTGGTAAGCAAGCAATATTCAAACAATACTTACTCTTAGTTCAATATAAAACAGATAGTGAAGGAGGAGTATATACATGAGGATGGTAATGGTACTCTCATGTTTTATTATTTCTTTCGAACTTACACCCTCCCTCCGCACCCACAGCTAAAGTGGTTCATTTTCTCAATGTTCAAAGTAGCTTTCTCCAATAAAATTTGTTTCCGAATCATTTTTTATAATCGTATATTATGTAATTTAAGTTTTTATAATCATGAAAAAAAATTCGAACTCTGAGATTTTGAAGAAGTTCATGTTTAGACTTCCTCAAGTCTAAATGGAAAAAAACTAACTTTTCGTAAAATATCTTTTTAAAAAAATGTCTGACTGTTTATCTGCTCGTGACAAAGAAAATTTCAAAAAGTTTTGAGCTAGACAAATGAAACATTGCACATGATCTTTACATCCAATGTGCAGATTGTGTTTTGAGAATATCTATTTGTCCGGTTATTTTGTGTTTTGAGAATATCATATCTACGGAGAATATCTATTTGTCCGGTTATTTTAATACAAGTCAACAGGGTAACTACAGTTAGATGAATAAAAAAAATTCAGTAAACAGACATAACATTCACATCGTATATCAAATTTTTTGCTAAATCCAATAAGGGGTTGGACGTCTGTCGGTCTGTACTTTCAAAAGCATGAAAACGTGATAACTCAAAATCGCAATGAATGAAATATATTGAATTTCTGTACATGATTTTAAGTCAAATTTTTGTTTCAATGTGACAAATTGAATCTAACACATTTTGGATTTTCGAATGCTATTTAATTGCATGCTAGGGATAAATCGCCTAGGAACTCTTCGAGGATAACAGCTTTTATCAAAGTGTGTGCGATAAAGATTTGGGGAGACTACCTCCAATGCTTTATTTCCTGTTTAATAATGATAAATTTAAAAAAATGACATCATCACACAGAGTCACAAAATTTAATTACGGAAAAAATCATTAATTATTTCATTAAGGTTAATGCTTATTTTTGTTTAATAGTTAAAAATAAAACATTTAGTCAAATAATAAAATGTAGATAAAATTCTCATTGAAACAAATAATTTGCTCGAGGTGAAAAAAACGCATCATTACCATTATTGATTTCTTCTTCTTCTTTCTTTCTTTCTTTCTTTTTTTTTTAAAAAACACCTCATAAATAAAATTTTTATTTAAAAAAAACGCATTTTTTTCCTACAGACGCGGTGTCTTTTTACGCTAGATCTCGGCTCGGATGATAGTGATGTTTACGGTAAGTGGTCACAGTTTCTGGGAGGCCTTAATATTCAGATTCATAATTTCTTTAACATCTCTGACCCGATTCCATAAACTGTAGTCATTCACAGATAGTGGCTTGTACAATTTAAGAAAATGTGAACTCAACAGATTCAATTGATCATTACATATGAATTAAAATTAGTTTAAAAAATCGTTATCTATTTATCAAAAATGCCTGCTCGATTTTACCCAGGCATTGCTGAAAAAGCGAGATACAGGAACCGAAAAAATTTAGAATCACTATTTCAGGGGTTAAACAGAGAGAGAAAGAAGAAGAAGAAGAAATTACATTCTCTAAAAGTCAGCAGGTTTAAATGCTTATTTGGAAATGCTTATATCTAATATATAAAATTCTCGTGTCACAGTTTTCGTTGCCATACTCCTCCGAAACGGCTCGACCGATTTTGATGAAATTTTTTGTGCTTATCCGGTATCTATGAGAATCGGCCAACATCTATTTTTTATCCCGAAATATCAATTAGTTCAGGAGAAATTAATTAAAACCCCTTAATTTCTGTGAAATTAAAACCTGTAAAGTTACTTTCCGAGTGAAACCCGACCTTCCGGAGAAGCGATCGCTCATGAGTACCTTTTCGTCCAGTAAAACCGCGTTTTTAAAATTGCCATCGTTACGCGTCCGTTCAACTTATACTCAATATCGCTGTGGAATCGGATGGACTTTTTATCGTAGACCACGGAGATATAATTTATTTTACGAAATGTCGACGCATAAATTAAATATCGATTTTTTTTAAAAAGGTCCATTTTGGCGGGTCTATTTCTTGAACGGCCCTGTAAAATAGACGCTTAGCTGGAAAAATACAGAAAATATGTTTCCTGAAAGGCAATACGATATAGTATTCTGCAATATAATTTAAAAAATCGAATTTTTAAAACTGAATTTTTGACGAATTTTTTAACGAAGAGGCAAAATTTTGTTTTAATATTGAATTACGCCGAAACTTTTCAAGATAACTCAATCAAATTTTTTTTACATAAAATTCGATAAACTTTTCAAAATCGTGTGAAAGATTGAAAAAATCTGATAGAAAATTGCGCATTTAAAAATTATTTTGTCGTTTATTGGGTTTCCCTCTTCAACATTACAAATCTAATCCATTGATAAATAAAAATGAGACTAAATTTTTTTTGTATAATTTGGCATTGCTTTGGCACACCCTGATCAATTTTGAAAACAATCCTGCAAAAATTACGCGTCTTATGAATTCATTCCAGTTTTTCCACCTCGCATACTTCACCTGAAAGTTGGGACACCAGTAATGCAACTACGAAACCTTCCTCCACCTAAATTATGCTATGACACCAGACTACGAATGACTAGACTTAATAAGTATGTAATCGAAGCTACGATTATTACTGGATGTGCTCGGGGAGTGTTGGTTTTAATACCCCGCAGTCCACTAATTCCGTCGAGCTATCCTTTTGAATTTAGAAGATTGCAGTTTCCCGTAAAAGTTTGCTTTGCAATAACCGTTAATAAGTCACAAGGACAGAAATTAAAAGTAGCAGGGATCAATTTAAGAGGAGAATGTTTTTCAAACGGCCAATTTTATGTAGCTTTCTCCCAAGTCAGTTCATCTAGCAGCTTAATAAATTTATCAACAGAAAAAAAAACTCCAAAAAATGTTGTATACAAAGAAGTTCTTGCTTAAACACAGGTATAACAATAAAATGTAGATGGCCTGCGTTTGAAAAGAAAATAACTACTTTAAAAGCATCCTTAAGGATCGGTAAGGACAAGGGCATATATATAAGGAATCCAGGGGCGCCGGGACCCTCCCAAAATTAGGAAAAAATTATAGACAATAAGTAATTATTATAGAGGAATTTCGTAACTAAGTGCACGTAGCACTGTTATCCCCCACTAATTCCATTACCCGAGCAATGCCGGGTACGGGAATGCTAGGAAATTATTTATATGGCAAAACAACGTTTGCCGGGTCAGCTAGTTTAATTAATATTTTCTTTGTCTTTTTCAAAATAGTTGACTATACTCACTATCTTTTTGCAGAAAACATACGTACTTCATGCAACAAAAGCTGCAAAATTTTACTAAATGAAATATGCTTTAAGCGTGTCTAGCTCGAGACCTAGAATAAGTATCAATTCAAACAAACAATTCATAACACAAGTTTCTGAAAAAATGAATACATTACATTTATTAATATTTAATTGCTTCGAGTTATGTATCAAGCTCAAATAAAAATTCAAACTGTTTAACATACAAGAAAAAAATGTAAGATTTTAAAATTTAATTAAAAGTATTAATGCAATTTGAATGACAGATTTAGATGCTATTGGAAAGACAAGCGTTCTGAGAAAATGAAATTTATTTTATAAATTACTGTGAACTAATTGACTTGTTGAAAATCCACTTAATAGCTTATACATGAAATCATTCTCCCATTGAAATAAGTACGAATTCAGAAATATATATAAAAAAAATATTATTATTCTACATGGACTTGAAAAAAATCGACAGTCACTTCACATTATATTTGAAAATGATTAGTAGTCAAAGATTCTATACGAAACGGGGGGGAGGGAATCGCAGAATAGATCTGCAACCCAAAAAGGTGGTAATTGAAACAGCGCCGAATGATCACTAATTCCTGGTTTTTATGATATAACAAGTATGGAGGATTTTAGGAAAATCCGGGATAATTAAGACTAATGGCAGGAAAAAAATAGATTTACTGTCACAGATGCTTTTTTAAAATGTTACGCCATTCGAAATGAAATCAAGTCGTTTCTTTTCTAATTTCCATAAATGTAATTCCTGTTCATTTACCCTTGCAAGACATGCTTAATCATATTTCATTGAAAGGAGATAGTAAGAGAACCCCAAATCTTATAAAAATTTAAGAATTAAAGAGACAGGCGCAGAGAGGGAAATCCGTCACTGAGTGTCAAAGCAAGCGAAACACTACGGCCAGCAGCAGCACCTGTGGGAGGAGGACACACTTAAAATATATCATCTCTTCTTACTTTTCTTACAGAAGAAGTTCTACCTACTCTTGCTCTTTCTTCTTGTTGCTAGACGCAGGAACAAGCAGAGGTGCAGGCAGAGGTGCAATTAAACGTGCAACACACAGGAAATTAGGCATGCAGGAAACGAAAGAAATTGAGATAAACATTTCAATTAATCAAAATACAGTTTGGATATATGATACAGATTAATGGAAAAACAAAAATAAGATGAAAAGTAGTGGCAACATCGTTGAGCAAGGTAAGAGAAGGCGAAAGTTGTATTCAAAAGACTTCTGACAGTATATTTACAAAACCACCTGCCGAAGCCCAAGTTATCGGCCAACCACCATTACGTTCAACTGATAAACACCAGAATTTAGTGCTCATCACGTGGAAGGTAAGAAATTTTTTAATAAAAAAACATTCCCTGATCATTTAAATCATTTCACATCTTTTTGCCACGAATTTCCATCCAATTATTTCCAACAAAGAAACAAAATGCTTAAGCTAAAAAACAATGAATCATTACAAATATTGTTAAAATTCTCATACATACAAACACATTTATTAATCTCTAATGATTTTTTTCAGAAGTCTGATCACAACAAAGCAGAACTGAAATATGCGAAAAGGCCAGGTTGTTTGGTGGATTGTCTCTAAAATAATAATTTTTAAAAAAAAAGGTGAGTGGGGTGGTGGTGGAGGTTCTGTTTTAAATGAGAGCTGAACAAATGCATTTTAGACGTCATTCGCTTCCTTTACTCTGTAATAGATATAATTTAGAAGGTGGATGAGCAAAGAGCATTGATGACATATCTGACAGTCACACGTTTTCACGTGAAATAAAAACCAGTACATCTTAGAGTATCTTACTTTAATGGTTATGGCAAACAAACACTCTCAGAGTTTTTCTTCCCACAGAATGTACAGCTAAGCGATACTCTTAAATTAATTATGGTCAAAGAAGGGGATCAAATACTTGATTTGAAATTAATTTGACTTTCTTACTTTTACCTGTAGTATAAATCTGATATAAAATAAAAATTGGTAAAATCGGACTCTTAATTGCAACTGGCACAATGTTCCTTTAGTTTGGAAATTATAAAAAGTGATGATCGTCAGTGGTGACTAATATTATGATTAATATTTCAGCAATAATGACAGAAAACTACATTTCAAATCCACAAAATTAATAGTAGATGTTCAGATTCAAAATTCTATCAATGTTTCACTGAGAAAATCTCTCCATATCGAGAGAAATGACGTAGACGAACACTGATGACGTCACTAGAAATCATAAACACTGCTTTTAAACAAAAAAAAAATATTATTGTTTTTTCTTTTATACTGGTACAACGACTGCTGCACGGAAACAGTTGAGGCTTTACAAATTGGAAAAAATATAGTAAAACTAATGAGTGGTAGGCGAACTTTTGATACTGTATATAGATATCATGGACTTGCATACGAAATCGATGCAATGATTAGGGCTGGCTAACCTGTCATGGATTTTCCCCTAGATAATCCAATAAAAATGCCCTTCCATTTTTTTCTTCCAAAAATGGGAAATGTAGTAAGACAACTGCTACAGTTAACATACCAAGAGGTCATCATGCGAGACAAAATTATGAAATCAGATCAGTAGTTGAAAGGGTAATTGGTTCATTAATTTTTCATTTGTTTCCAATGCAGATAGCATTGTTTCAACAAAAACTTTGTTTTCGCAATCTCGTTCTGCTTTCTCTTTTTCTTTCTTTTTTTGCGTTTTCCTATTTTAGATGCTTATTTCAAGTTTTATATATAATTCACTAAGCAATTGCTATAATGATGAAAAAATACATAAGTACATCATATGTAAAAAGCCATACCTTTTTCTTCATTTTTGCTATTCTGGGTTTTGACTTTGTTACATATTCGTCACGTCACAAGTGGGGGTACTGGTAACAATTTATATTTAAGCACATTATATAAGCTCATACAAACAGTTCTTTTTATAAGGGTGTCATTAGAGAGGGGATGAAGTTGTCAAATTTTGGCAATAGAAAATATTTAAAAGTTTTAAAAAGTGCAACTTTTTGAAAATTAATAAATTAATTATTTCGACTAACACACATTTAATTAATAACCTATTTTAAAACATTTTCTAATTAAAAAGTACTTGGATACTTTCGTATTTTCCTAAATGCCTCTAGAAAGCGAGATGAACGATCAGCTTCGACCAAGTAAAAAAACACATTTAAACCTAAGTTTTATTCAAAATTTGGAAGATTCGACCATGAAGGCGTTTAGAAGACTGACAAGAAATTAAAGAAAGAACCTCCCCTCCATAATGTTGGCTCTTTCTATTTTACAGAAAGCTGAGAATAATTTGAAACTTTTAGCAATATTTTGATTTGCTGCTTAAAAACTAATATGAAAGTTAGTAGAAATAGCTTGCTCTTGCTCCACCTTTAATTAGTATCTATAGGATAAATAAAGCATAAAAATACCAATAGTTTTTTTTATTATTTTGTAAATCAAATTACAATTAATGTTTAAATGTTAGAACTCAAATACTAGTGAAAACAATAATGAATTATGCTACATTTATTTTTTATTATGATGTTTATTTTATTGGAACTTATGTACTTTATATCAGAATATCTCTTCAGGGATTCAAGTTTTAATAAATAACAATTTATGGAAATCCCCTCATCTTTTTGCTTCTCTCTGCAAATAACTGAAATTCTGTTCTTGCAAAACTGATATTTCCCCAAATCTTAATCTTGGTTTTCAACTTGAATATTTATAAAACTTGCTCTACATAAACGGAAAAATTATCTTAAAAATCTAATTATGAAAAAAATTAGCTTATTTTGTGCATGCCTAGTTAAAATTTATTTATTAAAATACCCATATCTCTAGGAATATTTATTGAATTAACTTCAAACAATAATATAATATTTTAAAGATAGTTAATCATGTCTCCTAAAAGTTGAATATAATTTGGATGAAAATTCTGCATATATCCTCAATTTAAATATCTTGTATGAAAAAAAATTGCAACACTTTTCTTAATTTTATATTTTAATGGATGTATGTGTTATTTGTATGAAAATCCATAATAGTACAGCACAAAGTAAATGAAAATGTTTTCGCAAGTCCAAATCATTTTCTTTTTTAATAATTTCTGATAAATTCCCTAAACAATCTTAAGACTGAATCATCACGATTAAATGTGAGTTCAAATTTTACAAAGCTGAAGTTTTAAAATAATTTTCACAGTCTTTCCAGAGACGTAAAAATCATAAATTAGAAAAAAAAAGTCGGATATTTTTGATCATATAGTTTATATAGCATATAATCTTTGAGATAACAACCAAACAACATAAAAAATGCAACAAAAATGAAATCATTCCCTAATTTTCGATCGTACTATGTTTTAACAGTACATAAAAAATTAATCTATAAATAAATAATCACATGCAGTTCTGCAACCTACGTTTCGAGTAGCTCTTCTAGACGATTTTCTTCTCCTCACGCTGCTCTGGGAGAACTGAGAGCTCTGTTTCGAGTCGGCCCGAGACATGGGAGGATCGTACTTACATTCATCGACCGACTGAAAAAAACGAAACAACAGATTACTCTTCCAATCTTTATCCGAAGAAAAATATTCTCTATATATTCGATAAGTAAAATAAAATTCGTTAATATTTATTTAATTATTTATTGCATTTTAACTTTTCCATGTATTTTAAAAGCAAATAAGTGTTTTTAGCAGAAACACCTTAAAAGGTATATGTATGAGAAAAATCAAGAAATTTTGGTGATAAAAAGAAAATTATAAAAAAAGATTAAAATGAAATCTGCTATGCATTTTTCAATGCGTCATGTCAGAACATCATTTCTTGAACGGACAAGCACCGCGTACTCGTGCAAGTTAAATTATATTTTTATTCATTTTTATCGTTTCATTGAATGAGTCTCTTTAGTATTGCAAACGATCCAAAAAAACTTTGTCTCGCATTTATTGCTTAAAAAAAATCCCATTTCCTATTGATTTCATTTCATATAATCACGTGCACAAAATGACATTTTTCTAGATTTTATTTGCTGTAGTCATTAACTTATTTTTTTAACCAGAGTTTTTGTAAATACAATGGCAACACAATATTAATACCTGTTGTTTTTTTTTTCAGATGTTTGTGCAGATAATAAAATTTTTACTTTTCTCCAACGAATTTTTGTTGACGGCAAAAACCTCACCCTCAAAACAACATTATTTTCTGACATGATAAAAGCGATATATTACTGCAAAACCCTTTTACCTTTTAATTACATTGTATAGCTTGAGAGAGAACAAGCAAATAACTTATCTAAACCATACATAAGTCAGAAATTCACCACTGAATAAAAACGCTACTTTAGTTGTACACTCTAAAAATATAAACCAATATTGCCCCAAAATACAACAACTTATACAGTAAACTTCTTCATATGGATAAGTTTATATTTTAACAGTTTGAGTGCGGAAGAATACTTACCTCTACGCCAAGTGAAGTGCAATAGCGGTTAACGTAACATAATGTCGTTTCTTATATTTAATTTCAATAATTTTGTAAGATATCTTAAAAATCCATATCTCTTATTTTTTTTAATGAAGTAGAAATAGCAACTGTTGACAAATCAGTGAGTAACAATATACCTAATTAGCAAATATTTTAGAAATCACGAAGATTAGATGATGTATCACAGAACAAATATTTATACATGGAAATTTTTCTGTACTCAATTTTTAAAAAATAGGCATATTTCTGAAAAATTTGCAATGGGAATTGTGAAATATTTAGTGTCCATAGATAAATGTAAGACAAACTTCTTAATTAATGACATTTCTACATTATGACAGACAATTAATTGTTTTTTAATACCTTTACAGAATGTATAGTGTTTTCATAGAGCTGTCCATCTTGTTTAATAGAACTTCATAGCTGGAAATTTATTTCTTAGAGAAAAGAAAGTTTCCATTTTTTTGAGATACTGTATATCAAAATTCAGGAGTTTTGAATAAATTTTTTCTTGTTTCAATGATTATAATAAATAAAACATTATTTTTCCCAGAGATGAAACAGTTATGGATAGCAATAGCAAAATTTTCATTTCATTTTTCTTTAACAAAGCCACAAATACAGTTTCTTCACTTTCGTTTAAGAATGAAAAAGTATTTCCCCATTTTATAATTAATAGCATTTCAAGACTCCAACAGCTAAATTTACATTTAAAAATAGAAATTTAATTTCTTGCAGTTGATGCTTAATTTAAAGCTTAAATTAACAGAGCCATTATTTGCAGAGATTCAAATTAAATGACAAAATAAACAAATAAATAATGAGATTGCTGCTAAGTGATCATAACTCGTTCTTCTAAACAGCTATCATCGTATATCTTTAAGAATAAATAATAAAATATCTGTATGCGATTTTCTTTCCCCTATTAATTTTTTTTAAAAAATACATCAATTACACAAATGTTAAAATGATTAACAATAGGTTATAAAATTTAGTATGACCTAAGATACCAAATGAAAATTATTAATAATGCCTAATCATTAAACAATAGTAAGGAAACCGGCTTTTCTTCACTAAAAATATTCAAAAATATACATCCGATACTTAAATACACATTTGTAAACTTAAGTAAGGAATAAAAAGCAAAAGGTACATTTGTTTTGAACTGGAGGAAAAAAAAGCAGCAATAAATTTGTTTTCTACAGATTCTTGTTTTCTACTGTGTCATTTTTTCTAATAAAGTATCGACAATTAAAATAGTTTAAAATTGGATGCAGATGAATATCAGCATGTTTGAATTCTATTGGAAAATGATTTCTTTGCACGTCATTCCAAGTTATGCATATATTCCCCCAAACCATTTAAAATCGAAGTAAAAAAAAGAAAAGAAAGAAAGTGTAAAAATCCAAGTTACATAAAATTATGAAACTATTCTGTCTTCAAACTTCATCTGGTTTTCTAATTTTCATTGCTTATCGAGCAAATAAAATACAAAAACATTTCAAAGATTTAAATTTCGCAAACCTCGGCTTTCAAACAGAGTTTCAAAACACAAAATTAACTTCCGATTAATTTTTAAACAGACAGTATTTAATCCCCTTATGACACTACGTGTAGCTTGATTTATCGGTTATATTTGTGTTCTGCTATGTAATGATGGCTAGTTTTGATGCTCATAGGAAAAAGTGAGAATAAGTAAGAACGAATGCCACATACATACCAAAAAGTTTTGTCGTCTAATCAAATGCGATAAAACGAAGGGGGGAGGGACAAAAAAAAAGAAATATACTTAGTAAAATACTTGTTTTAAAGAGATTTCTAATAAAATACTCGTTAATTTTGAAACTTTCTATTCCGTGTTTAAAAAGTTTAGTAATTTGTAAAATCATATAAAGGTTTTCAAAATTTTCATTAAAATTTCTTTCCAAAAGAGACTTCAAGTAGCCATGCTTGCCCTAATGAAATATTTTTTTTGTATTGTTTTCAACAGATGGCAAGAAAAAAAAGTGTACTTACCGGAGCAATTAACTGCTTCCTTATAATTAAAGCTAGCAGGCAATACAAACTGAGAACAAAAAAAGGACTGGCGTAAATGGCCCAAGAATGACCTTGAAAAATGAGGGTTCGCGGATCAGGAGACGAGCAGTTATGAAGTACTAAGTTTGGAAGACCAAGTAATCTAAATAAAGAAAATCAAAATATTCATTTCCGACAGGTAGTCTATCAAGAAAAAGCAAAAAAAAAAAAAAAAAGTACTACATAGTAAAATATAAGCTGACTTCAATGATAAAATTAAGCCTAATGGGCATGCTTTCTCAGTGTTCATTCAATCTGTTGCCCATGACAAATATAACTCATCCAGTTGTTATGTCACTGCTACCAAGTTAATCAGGGAAAATTTTTCAAAGAAGTAGTGTTATCTATTATACAAAGTCCTTTTTCAGGATATCCTCAGCTGAGGGAAATTCCATGCAGTCATATCGGGAGGAAAAAAATTGATACATATACATGGAAATGCATTAGATCTGAATAATATTCCTTTGGGATGACAGGACCATGTGGTCTTTATTCACGATAACGTGTATCACATTATTCAAGTAAAAAAAGGTCTGCACGGCTACGAATATCTGAGGACATACCTCGCTTTTCTCTCTAAGGTATTTTCATTGTGATGATAGCAATTTGGCCCATAAACTCAGGAATCAGTGACTAAATTGTTTTGGAAGTTGCAATCCCTAATATAGTCACCACCATCCCTGTACAGTCTTCAGAGTAGTTTCCTCTCGTCTGTCATGAACTTCTTTCTTTTGTAACCCATATCCTTAAGTCGAATGATATGAATTGATATATGCCCAATTCCATAGAGAGTTTCCTCTTGTGATTCGAAGATTCTGGATCGTCAGGATCCTCACATGGTGAAAAATTATTTCATTTCCCATGTTGAGTGACAATCAGAATATTCTCACTTTGTTCTGATGTGCGCGCACTGAAGCGACTCTACAGCATCTTTTATCTGTATGGGTTTTCGTCTACGAATGATCATTAATCTTGCTGATTGTATAAAAACCAATCAGCAATACTTTTCATAAAATTTAACGGTGTAGCTTTTCCAAGACAAAATACGATGATGCCCATTTAACAATAGTCCGCCAGGACATGATAACTGAAGCGGGCATGAAAAAAAATTAAGAAAGCGCAATAGGCGCTAAAGTCTTTAAAATTTCATTTATTTAGGAAAAAATTCATATATTTTATAAATTTTTCATTTATTTATTCATATATTTTACAAAAAAAACTTAAGGTTAAATTAAATAGAATATAAATTTAAATAGAACCCACAAAAGAGAAACTATTCCTTTTTCTCACAAACACCCCAACGAATTAATTATTACCGCTCCAAAAACTTTCACAGCTTTAAAGTCGTCAAACGGCGAGAACTAGTTGTTAAAGAATATCCTATGATAAAGAATTAAGCCTAATCCTCAGGCACTAAATTAGATCCATATAACAGATAACTGCTCAATCGACTCTGTGTATGATTATAGGCAGTACGTTACTGAAGAATCAAATATTCATATCTCTTAGTTTTTTGAAAATACCATAGCAATTCACAGTACTCATAGTTTAGCCTTTTAATAAAATATCAGCATAAAAAATAATTAAGAGATATCGCACATGCTAGTTGGGTCATCTTTTGTTTTCGTAGGTAGCGCGCAGACTCGAGTTTTGAACTCTCATAATATAGCAAAAGATTACATCTCATTAACATCTGCTTCCAAATATCCTCATTTCATGAGCGATAATAGTTTTTTCCAAAATTATAGCGAAACATGAAAAGAAATTATAAAGCATAATTATTTCATAATAAAATTTTTCAAGCTAATCATGTTGAATCATTCAATAAAAGTTGAGGATTTAAAAAAATAATAAGCATATATAGTTTGTTAGTAACCTTTCAAGTTCAGAGTACGGGTCAATTCATTTTCAAGGTACTATTTATTTTTTAAATACTTATAAATATTACGTTAATTCTTAGTTTCAAACATTTCTGTCAAAGAATTAAAGTTCTATACTCCAGTTTCCCTCATCGGTTTTAAATGCAGATGCCTCGTAAATAACAAAATGTATTTTAGAAGAAAGAAAATATTTGTTAATGGTAAAAGGACATAAATCGAATTTACTTTATTTAAAAAAATTTGACAATCATTTACTAAATTGTTTTGTTTGCAAATAAACACAAATTATAGATAAATGTCTTTGAATGTCATAATAACTTCTCTTACTTTTTCAAGCTTTAAATTACCTGATGATTAAAATTTTTATAATATTAACATAATAATTTTTAAAAGTTCCATTACAATTCCTTAGGAAAGAAAGAGTGATTCACTAGGCCCAAAAGATATTTCATCTCATAGCATCACATAAAAACTAAAATGAGAAAAGTATAGATATTTGAATTTGATAGATATTAAATTAGAAATCAACTCAAGTTGATAGGGTAGAAGAATCACTTTAAAAAAAAGGAACATAATCTTGCTGCAAATGTATATGATTCCTTTTCCAGACCAAAAGCTGCATTGTCTCATGTACAACGGTGATGCTCGTAGCTTTTTTAGTAACTATCAACCTGAGTTGTTTCAACCAGAATATTTCCCATACTCCCTGCCCCTCCCCCAAATGAAAACAAAAGTTCACATACCTCGCAGAAAGGCTTTCCGCTGGAATATAATCCTGTACAAAGTCCACTTGATATAAATAGATGCTCACAAAATGCACGGCACAATACACTAAAAGAGGTATTTTTGATTGGAGGTACTTTCTGCCAATCTTTCGGTTGCACGATAGCCATGTGCAGACAGTTAAAAACACAAGAAAATAGACGGCCGATGATAGAGAGGGATACAGAATCCCTGCACCAGCCAAGAAGAAGAGGACGAACGTCTCTCCAGTCCAGAAGAGAACTTCGGATTTCCGTTTCTTGCGTCTTCGCACCGGCCTCCTGATGACGTCCCCATCCGACAGCTCTTGATTTTCCGCCGGCGGTGGGGTCTGTTGGGCTGCTTGGAGCTTCTCAATGGCTACGAACACACCCACGGCGGCGAACATGACCCAAAAGTCCAGCCCTGCCAAGCGCAGAGCATCTTGGATACTAATGGCGTCGTAACGATGGAACCCGAATAAGGCATACAATCTTCCTTTCCAGTTACCTAGAAGAAGAGATGACATGAAACAATCTCATCATTGGGGAAGGGGAGGGACGCTCTTCAGGAGAATAAATAGTTTCTATCGTTAAGCTAATATCCAAAAAAAAAAAAGTGAGAGGTCCCTATCTTACATATCAGTTATACGAGAGACACTAAAAATGCATTCTAAGCAACATTCTTTTCATCGTACTTTCTTCATTTTTAATTCTTAATGATAGTAAAAGGAAACCACAATATTCTAAGGAAACTATTAAAAAAACGAAAACAAATTCCGTAAGATTAAAAGAAACGAAGTTACTAATAATTTAATTTCAAGTAGAAACAGAGAAATAAATAAATACAAGTGGTGCTACCTCGCCACTATATTTGGTGTCCTCCTCAGCCAGTATCCCTCTTTCCGAATTACTAAGTGACAGTATAGAATAGAAGTTAAGCCGTCGATGGATTCAACAAGTACAAACAAGCCATTATTTTCAAAGGGGCTGTTTAGAACAATCGCTCTCATAGCCGAGACTGACACACAGCTGATGAAGCCCCGATATTTACTGACGCAGTTGCTATAAAACTGCCTCCGACTGGCTATTTTTTAAGGAAATGATTTTTACAATTCTGGTTTATAAAAGATCATTTAATCATGACTCTAAAATTGAAAATATGTAAATAAACGGAAAATAACTTGGGAAGGTAAAATGTGAAAAAATCGGCATTCTAATGCTCCTGTCGTTGCTCCAGAGGTACGTCTCGGAGAAAATAAAATAAATAAACAAATTTTTAAAAAAACGCTCTTTACTGAAGTGTATTTCTTGGTTTGGCCCAATATTCGTGAGAAGAAAATCTAAGACGCAGTTTCCCATACTATAAATTAACGAATCGAACAAAGAATATTTTTCTCATAACAAATGTAAGTAGACAAGCGTATCTATGTGAACAGGAAACGGTGAGTATTTTTTATAATTTGTCCCTTAAAACTACTAAAACACAGCACGATCATCAACCGACAATGAATTGAAGAACGTCTCTAATGAGCTCCCACTTATGCAACGATTCGTACATAAAAAAGAATATCCAAGAGGTTTCTAAATTTCTAGGGAGAACCAAGTTCTCGCTGAGAAATCGAAATTACATTGTTGAGTCGGAAACGGCATATGCGTGAAGTAGTATTCACAGAAAACACAAGAAATAAGCAGCGGCAGTGGTCTCCTCAAATTTTTTTTGCATATTCTCCACTCAAGGTCTTATTCTCCTCTTCCACTATAAAATTGTGACCATGCATGCAATCGGTGTACAATAGTCATAAAATGAAAACTTTTAGAGTGCATCTCACATTTTAACTGAAAGATTATGTATTTTTCGGACCCATTCGAATCAAAAGACCGCATATTAAACTTCATTAAGTTTACTAAGTATTGTCGTTACATGTGTACTTTCATAGATGGCTAAGTCAAAATGATGTTTTGAATTATTTTTAGAAGTCAGGGATTGAATATTATCTTGTCTTATGATAAGTTATAACAATAGATTTTGAAACTTTTAACATTTCAAATCAGAACCGGCAAATGATAAATCTGTTTAAAAATTTACAGCTCATCTGTATTCGTAAATCCAGACACACATTCGAAATCCGAAAGATATTCACAAATTTTGCCTAAATTCTTGCCTAATTTCATAGATAGATATTCTTGCCTAATTTCACAATAATTCTTTCTTTTAGTTCATAAGGAATGTGAAGTATCGAATTCACAAACAGACGGGCATATCGACCAAAAGATCACGAATATCTAATACAGAGAGATTTGTCAATCTTTCAAGCTCAAATCTGCTGAAGATTAAAATATTGTTACGAATAATAATTCTCACACAAGAGCGATAAGAAGATGCAGATTTTATTGTCTATGAAAAACTCTTATTAAATATACACCACATAAGCTACAAATCCACAGCGGATCAATTCTACTTAATACGCTAATATTTCAAATAACAGCGAAGCAATAGATTCACAGGACAAGAGAAAAGACGCCCTCTCTCTCTAGCTCAGTCAACCATCGTAGCTTGTCCTCCGAACTCAATTAATTCTTCCCTAAAGCCGAGCCTTTAAAATAGAGTCTCACTAAAGCGGAAAGGGTAAACGCAGAAATCTCCTGTCCGTTCCGACGAGTCTGGAAATTTCTCCATCATTCTACAAGAAAAATCTTTATTTCTTAAGCAACAAAAGCTACAAGTTCACAGCGAATTAACTCTATTTAATCCACTAATTTCGATTAACAGCAAAGCTCTAGAACGCGTGTCACAGAAAAAAGACGCTCTCTCAAGCTCAGTCAACTAACGTAGCTCATTCTCTGAACTGATCTGATTCCTCATTTTTAAGTCGCATTTTAAATAGAGTCCCACTAAAGTGGGCGGGGAAACGGCACGCTTGTTCCAGACAACTGTGGAACCTTCTGCGACATTCTCTAAGAACAAATCTTTATTCAATTCCTACTATTAGTTCACACTCTCCCTATGTAGATCTTGTACAAATTTTCAATTGTTATTAAAATACTGTTTATTCCTTCAATCAAGTTGAAGTAAATTTTTTAAAACTTGCAGTGGATGACAATTGATGTTAATACAGTTTTTACAAATATTAATTCATTAATTTGTTATTAATCAATTAAAAACTAACTTTCTCGCCAAAAGTATTCATTTCCCGCCACCAAATAAGTAACGAATTCAGTTTGTTTTTTTCATAACGCCAATGATGTTAGGCTTAACATGTTTTCGGCCAACTATTTTAATTGATTCTGTTTATTTTCATAATGCTTGATGCATTTAAAATCAGACATTGATAATCATTCGTTTTTTTTTTCCGATTCATTTTTAAGTACTTTCGAATTAAAATAATACAGAATATAGAAAATTAGAAATTTCTCATCTCTATTGCGTACCCCAACTTATGTAGAAAAATCACGCATTTTGCGTTGCCACAGTTGGCTTTGAAAATTCAATGCTATTATAATTTTTTGATCAGTTATTTATAGTAATTGTAACCGTGAGGTCTGGTTGGTATGGCGTTGAATTCCCATCTCTTGAGCGACGAGTTCGAACACCATGTATAGAAAGGAGAATGAAAAATTGTCAGGAAATTCGATTTTTATTTTACCGCTTAATATTGTGACTCTGTTATATTTCTATACATATTTATATTAATTGTAATTATTTAATAAAGAGTAAAATAAATAAAAAATTTCTTTGTTTATCTAAGTAGGAATTGATTTTAAAAAATTGTTTTTTATATTACTTGTTTCTCAGCTTCTACTTCACATTTTAGTTTGTAGTAAAAACCGTTAGCGACCTCATTATGTCGCCAACGCACCTACATCCGAAAAATTATTCAAATATGGCGATCTTTTGTTATAAATCCCCTTAAAACGGTCTTTTCTCACTGAAACGCCATTCCATTAAAGTTAAATTATTTGCAAATATTTATCATATTTACACATTTACAATATTTACATCGAATTTACACACATTTCACAATTCAATCATGTTCTCTATACTTCGAATGCGAGAAAGTTGAAAAGACCCGATGAAGTGAGTGTGCGTTTATTAATAATCAAAATAAACATGGCCCACCACAGCAGAAGTTTATGTATAAAAGGCTATTAAAAGGTGTTCGGATTGCCGTCCAGTCTGTAGATGCAGTTCTGGACATTTCTAAAATTCCTAAAACGTATCTCGGACGCTCCCGATGTCCACTGCAATGCGCGCAGTCTGATCCGCCTTTCAGACGAAGAGGCAACAGACACTGGCACGATATGGCGATCCACAGCGATGGTTTCATGTCGCGTGAAGTTTTGCTATCACCCACTTGTGGACGATTCTTTCCTCAACACCTGCAACGGATCACTTCTACTTGCATCAATATAGGAATAGTCCCCGCGAAAGCATTCGGAATTCCTGTGCCCTCTACCATGGCTGGCAAGTATTTCCAACCAGTACTTTTCCATTTTTGACGGCCGTAAAAAAACGCCAAATTGTTGGTGATTTTTTTTTTTTTGTTTGGCGATTTGGTGAAAAAAACTTAAATGTAGCCAACGGTCCTCGCAAACGGGAAAAATACCTTCAACTCAACAATGCGGAGCAATTCCGATTCGTCTAGGTGACCTCTACCTCCCCTACCTGAAGTTTGCACATTAGGTTATCCAATATAAAGACACCTGAAATAACTTAATAGCAACCTCAAAGCGAAATGTAGTTTCCATGATTATAACAACACTTGAAATTACTTACAGTAATCTATAAGGGAACCATAGTTTCCCAGGCTCAGCATCACCGACTGGAAAATAACATGGCACAGACAAAAAGATATGCTCAGACCTATCACAGTCTTCAGGTAGCGAGGAGAAGGTGCTGAAAATGAAAGAAAACAAAAGTCAGAAGTTAAATAGAAACTAAACCAAAACAGAGAGAACGAAAATAAAAATTAAACCTCATAAAATTTTCATTCTGGATTAAATTTGTAAACATTTTTACTTGAATTCAAATATTCCATTACGAATTTTCATCAATGAACCCATTAATTTAGTTAAAAATTCATATCTATGAGGTGACAATTTTTTTCAAAAAGGAAAAACGTTTTATTTTAAAAATGCATAGTATATATTTAAAAAAAAATTCTGATTGTACATGATAATATTTTAAATAATCTTTAATTCTGGTTTCTTACTATAAGGATTAACACATTTTTTAAATTTCACATAAAAATACTTTTTTTTATTTTACTTTTAATTAAATTGTATTTCAAATTCTTTCAAAACTGCAACAAGAAATTGTGATCAACATTTGAACAATAATACGAACATTTACAGTTCCGTCAATAAGATATCATAAACGACCGTCTGGAACATGGAAATGATAAATCCCTAGTAATTTATAATTAAATTAAATACCAATTCATCCCTGATGAAACCTATTTAAATTACTAATGCATGAAGATTATTTATTATGATTAAGATTTTAAAGCAAAACTTTTCATTAGAAAATTCCATATTATTGTGCCATTTTATCGCATTGAGACTAGAGTTAAAAACTGCCTCACCATTTGCTAAGGTTTTTAAGCGTATTTTAACACAAAGCAAAAAACTGCCCAGTTTAATATTTTATTTAAGGCTTTTCATTCAGTTGGGAATGCTATGCACCAACGATAAATGCGTAAATAAGCAAAGGAAAAAATACTTATTCCAAACGCATCAGTAAGTTGTGAGTGCGGCTGTGTTTCAGGTTGGTGCATTGTATGATGTAGCGAATTTTTGTCACTCACAACGATAAGTGTTGCGTTAATATTAGTGAATAAATTGTTTTGTAATAAAAAAAACAAGCATTTTATTTGATGCTTTATATTTTTAAGCCGTTAAGTGATCGAGTTATACATGTCCCACTTTGTAAAAAAAAAAAATTCTTATTGGATTTGTATTTTGTTCGTATTTTGGTTAATGCTTTATGTTAAATAATCGAAAGAATTTTTTTCTTCCCTTTTTTATTAATAAAACTAATTCTATGCAACTAGGATTTTTATTTTCTTTGAAACCACATAAAAATGTCGTTGCTAATTGGAAAAAGCAACAGCTAAAATATACAACATTTCAGTCATTTTCACTAATTAATTCCGAATTTACACAATGAAATACAAAAGTGCGGTTCCTATTTTAGAGAAGAATCGATCGATTTAACAAATAGATAATACAGAGGAAAAAATATTGCGAAAATGAAACAGAAAATTAAATAGATTTTTGAAAACCAAATTATATTAATAATCAAACATTGAGTTTTTCTTTAAAAAATTAGTTATTCCACAAAAAATCAGAGAAAAACTTGAGTAATCGGTACATTTGGTCTTTCTAGGCATTCAAATGAAATTGTTTTTACTCCTACTGAACTAAGCAGGATGCAAACATCCCGGAAAATCTCTTATCAAAGAAAAATGAATTTTTAAAACGTTCATAAAATGAAGTGAATGCAACTGTAAAAGTTTTATTAAGTAAAAATATGAAAGAATGAAGTAAAATAATAGATTCATAGATTTACACGGGCATATAACTTTAATGTAGGAGCATCTACAACGAACAATTAATTTGATTCCATAGTGTTTTTCTTAAATAACAGCATGGTTATTTTTCAGCTTTCTTTCAGATATATTGCCGTTTATTAAATTTTTTATACCTTAAAAAATTCTCATTCAGAATTTTCTTATTTGATTTTGTTTCTAAAGCATGAGTTTGAATGAATTCTAAATGTGTGTTTAATGCATTTTTCGGTCAATAAACGTTATATTCCATTTTAACCGAAAACCTTTCATGGAAAAGCTGCTTGAAGACAGACATCTCTCATCAATCACCATGAATATTTTGGAGCAACAACAAACATTCTGTTTCAGGCTCATTGCTTGGCAAACGTTTCACGCATATAGTTCCTTAAAACATGTTCTAACATTATTATGGAGCGATGAATTTGGCTATTTTCAAAGTGCAATGTGAACTGCAATCATTTGATTTGAGATTGTGCAAAAATCAAAAGTCGTGTAAATTGACAGCTAAGTTTTAAAAAAATAGCTTATTTAATGTCAAAATATTTTCATATTATTTCAAATCAAGCACGATCCATAGAATAAAGTAATTAAGCAAGTGGTAAAAATGAATTCAAAATGCATACCAGAAAGTAGAGGATTCACAAGTAGGCACAAGAGGTACACGAATGACATAAAATTGTACCGAAAGGCCACAGCTGAAAAGAAAGAATAACAGGTAATTAGTACAAGTCTAGTTAAGAAATATATATTCAGCAGCAGATAGGGCTTATTTTTTATACATAAAATTTTAAAGTTTTAGAGATTGTTTCTTGTATAATATATTTAGAAAGAAAAAAAACTTTTCTATTTCAAAGATACATACTTCAAGAGGCGATACATTCAAGTTTCAATGGAAGAACCACATGTTATCATTATGTTCTACGTATATTAAGACTAAAACTCAATTTTTGCCATAATTCATAGCAGCCGAAGGGAGAGTCACCACTTCAGTCCCAAGTAAGTTCATCACTGAATTCATCATTCCATGTACAAAAGTAACCGCTATTTAGAAACCAATTATAACAGTTGCTATAATCGACAATGACATGCTAAGAGATTTGATGCACGCCTTATAACAAGAGAGGCTTTACTACACGTGGCATCTTGAAGTGAAATGTAACAATTTAGCAATCCTAACAAGCTGATAATATATCATTGTAAACAGGCATTTAATGAAGTAGAATAAATTTGGAATAAAAACCTATATCCTCCTTCCCCCCATAAAAAAACACCAACAAGAAGTGGTATCAAAACATGTGAAAGTTATAATAGCTTTATTATAAAATATTATTATAAAATAAATTTAAAAAAGAAAAAAAAGGAAAAAAAAACTAGATACTGATTTTTAAGAATTAAAATACAATAAGGGAAAAAAAATAATTATTATTATTTTTATTATTAAAAAAGAATTAAAAAACATTTTTTCTCCTTCTTTTCAAATCATTTTTTGTGTGTAATATTAATAGCTTTTTTTTTTCTTTTTTCGGAATACATCGGTATGATTTTGATAGAAAAAAGTCAATTTACAAAGCATAATTATTGTAAAATTTTAAAAAATTATCGATATTTTTCATGTTTCTAAAATTTTTTATAAAATAATTTTTAATATTTTAAAAAATAATTTAATCATTTTTATTTTTTAAATTATTGCAACAAAAATTAATATTGAATTAATGACTCCTTGTAAAACTTTAATAATTATTCTTGCAAACGAAACCTGAAAAAAAAAATTCCAAAAATATCAACTTTTACGTAAAAAAATAATTCATTATTCAATTTTTTATTATTTAAAAATTCATTACTTATTTACAGTTATTTTTTCAAGTGCGCGTGCATGCGACATCCATACATTCTTCGATAAAAGATTAAGTAGCGTGAGTTACATCATCCTAGAAAGCCTGCCCCTTAATTTTAGACTCAACCACTGTTTCCATTCTTTTTCCATTTCCATCCATTTTCTTTTTGTCATTTACTTACAAATATTATATCCCAGCTTAGTTTGAGCCCACTACGTGATGTTTTAAAAAAAAAAAAACAGATTGCTTCTGATGTACTTAGAAAGTCAGTCCCACAGATCTTCGAATCATTTCACATAGTATTTCTTCAGTTGATTGTTAAAGAAATACTATGCGAATAAAGAAAACTGTTAAGTAAGCGATTAACAACATCCATTTTTTTCTAAACATAATTTACATCAGATTTGTGTAAATCCCCTTTTGTTTAATTTTAAGTTTTTTTTAAAAAAACCCAGTAAGAAATGTTATGAAATGTTCGGGAGGAAAGTGATGCCCGTAATCATACCCGAGAAAATGAAAAAGGAACAATGCCCATATCATCTAAACTCGCATGATGAATAATTTTCCACCTGTAACCGGAATGTCAACATCTCCAAATGAATGGGATCGAGGAGAGTGATTACTTAACAGACGCACCCGGAAGTGAATAATGAATGCCATCTCATAACGCTGATGACTTCGTGAACAAAAGAACAGTTACAGTCGCCGGCACACGTTTTATGGATAGGATCCTGGACACTGGAAGAAATTGGATCTTGCAGTAAAATCCTCCAATTTGATTCTTTGTTCGGTAGGGAAAACAACATA
The DNA here is from genome assembly GCA_026289955.1 of Argiope argentata. Classification (NCBI taxonomy): domain Eukaryota; kingdom Metazoa; phylum Arthropoda; class Arachnida; order Araneae; family Araneidae; genus Argiope; species Argiope argentata. The sequence goes on from JAOUZG010009953.1 coordinate 631,845, forward strand.
CTGATTTGTTTTGATGCTCAATAGAGTAGTCAATTCTCTCGAAGCAAGTGTAAAATCCATGTTTAAAAAATACAGACTCACAAAATCTAAATTGATAAATTGGAAAATTAAAGAGAAAAAACTCAGAAATATTCGAAGTCATCTTTAACTACGAAGATTACTAACGTCTACTTTTAAAAAAAATACTATCCATTTCTTTTTAGTGAGAAAGTTCCTCAGAAACCAACTTTAGTTCAGTTATATCAACGTCCCACTTTTTTTAAAGCAACAATATAGCTATTTCGGATCGCACCTGTTGATTTTGAACCGCGTTCAGATGAAGAGGACGAGGCTTCAGCTGCCCCCTCTCTAAACTTCCCCACAACATCAGGGGGTGGACGTTTGGTCCCAATAGATTTACAGCGCATCAGACGCGTTTATAAGACGACTGTTCGGTGGAATTGGACCTCGAAACTGATACCTAACCATAAGGCCATTACGGCTCTGCTGAGAGCTCAAAAAATTCAACGTAAATCTAAAATCAAAAGAAAAATATATCGTGTATATTTATATGATTACTTTTCATGATTTCTTCTTCTCTTTGAAATATATATATATATATATATATATATATATATATATATATATAAAATGTTTGGCAGTTTTTAATGTTATTCAACACCTAAATTCCTTACCACTCCTTTCTAATTCTTTATGGTGTAACTATCGGATTATTTTAAAGAAGCCCAAAGAAAGAAACTCTTGGAATATTATCGAATCAGATTGCATATTTAGAAGACGTGAGCCTAATGCTAGGAATTTATAATGCTGCTTCCCTGTACAATCACTTTCATATCAAGGAAGAGAGTTTTACAGATATATCTAATGGATGTTGATTAATGACTCGGAGTTGGCGACCATTTCGGGACAGCTTTCAGAAACAACAAGAATGCTGCTGATAGTTTCATTAGGATGCGGGAGGATGACGCAATTTGTAGATTTCTCTAGAGCTTTTTCCGTCCAGTCACGAAATCATAAAAAGCCGAGATACAGAGCTGCAATTAGTCAACTGAGGAAGGAAAAGTTAAGCGAATTTTTTCTGAAGGGTTTGAACTATTAAATTATTTATTACCGATTGACTGCTTCAGTGCAGCTGTTCACTGCAGCACTGCTTGTATTCACTTCGGCCGAGTTTTGATGCCTATATATCCGTGTAGAATAATCACTAACAGACTACTTCGACCCGCCGGAAAGCACACAGAAAAGCTTGAATGACCGGACCGTCACAACAGCAACACTGCCGGGAAATGCAGCTGAATCCTAAGGGGCATTACCAGAAAAATTTTGTTTGCTGTAGGAGCTGATTTCGTGTCTTTCACGGCCGTGCGGAGGAACTTGAGAAAATAACGTTATTTAACACAAGAAGATAGTTAACTGTTTTGGAAAACAATCCTAAACTCTCATCAGTGTGAAAACTGTTACTAGTTCCTTGTATGATGCATTTTGAAATGACGCCAGGTTTTAATTTTAAATTTGTATTTACATAAATATTTATGTAACATCTGCGATATTGGCAAGTACTTAAGTTTCCTTTGAGGCATTCACATCGCAGATGTCTGAAATAAGGTTATACTTTTTGGTTTCAATTAAATGAATATATTTCTGCAAAACCGGTAGGAAATGCACGAAAGATCCTGAATCCCCCAAGCCTAGTCCATCAGTTTATCTAGTTTTGTTAATTATTTTTGTTGTGAGCATCTAAGACACCATTTGGTAATGAATATGGCATTTTCAATATCGCTTGGCATTATTCGGTGTAATCCAGATGTTTGTTTGTTATTATAACAAAATTTAACTTTTGTGTATTAATTAATATGATTTATCGTCAGTTTTTATACAAACGTTTTGGGTTAGCGATTTTTTTTTTTTTGGTAAACTATAGCACTTTTAAAATAAGGCAAGAGTTATTGCTAACACAACGCTGAAAATTTATTAGTTTAATTAGTTTCCTTCTTTTGAAAATTACGGACTTTTAAATTTATATGGTAACAAAAGTACTTACTTAAAACAAGACAATAGTCCATTAAACATTTGTGACAATATTTCTATGTAAGAAACAAATATATGTTTGCACAGAATTATAATTTAAACTCTAGTAATTAATTTATGTTAATGACACTACGTATTTAAAATCAAAGGCTTAAGAATCTTAAAACATCAGAAATTAATGCCAGCAGATACAAAAGAGATTCCTATATGAAAAATTTCAGGTGTGGATTTTTCTTATTGTGTTAAACCGAAATTCAAATATCGTGCAGATAGAAGTCTTTCAGCATGCATACATTTCGAAGAAATATGAAACAAGAAAAATACAAAATGAAGGCCTGGGGAACTAAGAAAAACTATTTCAAACAGAAGGTACAGAATTAATTTTCAATTGCAAAAAAAAATTCACTGTGTCGCTTCTTTCGCATCTTAAAATGAAGCATGTTCAAGAATATGGAATGCTCAAGATAAAATGTTTCAATTTGGTCGCATTCAGACGTTCACATTTTGACATTTCATATTGATTAGATGAACAGTAGAAGTAGAGCTCTACCACAAGAGTTTATATGCATGAGAGTATTGATTTTCAGCAATACTCAACCTAGCATTTCGACAGTTTTCCGCGACAAACGATACTTCCCGTACATTATCATGATTTTTGGAGCCTTAAATAAAGTATAACTAGAGGTGAATGTGGTTTAGACATAGTCCGAGTTTCATAACATTTACTTCCTCAAGCCAAGAATTTCTGGATTTACAAATGCGAACTCATTTATCTATTTCAATTATATTTTAAAAGAAAAGTATATAAATTAAAATTATGATAGAATGAAAATATGTTTGAATAAAGATAGCAAATCGTGAAATATTATTTGTAATGTAAAATAATTGTAAATGAAGTTGAAGTTTTTGAATCGAAAAATCCTCTTTTCTATTCTTTTGATAAAAATTTTCAACTAGAAAAAATGAAATCACATTTAATGGATATCTCACATATAATATCTATTAACATCATATAAATATTTCCGATTTTGATTTGTTTGATGAGTTAAATCAAAGAAAAAAGGTATCAAAATCTCATACCAATTCAATTTAGAATTGTTAGTGAAGAAAAAATAATTCTGAAATTACCAGAATGCAAATCTCTATCCCGAAAAAGCAAGATAAATTTATCAGTTTCAATAACAGGGTAAGCAACTTAGTGAAATGATACAGCAAAATATAAATTTTTTTTTTAATAAATAAAACAAAAGCACTTTTAACAAGTCTAGAAATGAAAGAAGACTCCGTTTATCTGGACCATCACCCTATAATTTCACAAGAGTTGAATCTACAACAACCTAACCAGAAAAGATGAAAATGCAACCGATGTGAGCTTTCCAAGAATTTACAACTTTTTGATAGTTGAATTTAACGGATTGAAAATCAGTTTTCAATGCTTTCTTCTTGCCGACTGAAATTATTAAATAAATTTCACTCATAAAGTTCGCTGTTCATTATGAGAAAACGACCATCCGTTTTAGACTGTATTCAATTACAAAGAGATTTTGGAAAAACAAAAATCACAATCATCTACCATTTCCTTCGCCTTTAAGCTCGACGACAGCCAATCTACGGAATCAGTGAAGATTTTCCAATTTCCCTATAATACATTCCTTTCTTTCTTGCATCCGTACTTGGGATATTGAACTGATAGACAGGTTTCTTCTGAGTCCACATCAATGAAACCATCCTAAATGACATGGAATCCGACCCGCCCTTTTTTAAGGTTAGTTTCAAAAAAGCGGAAGAACAGATCTGCTGCAAGAAAATATGACCTATTCTGAAGCATTGTCGGATGGCTACAGGTAGCAAAGCACCAGGACGGCACCGACAAGTGAACGATATGTACGGAGAGGTTTTGAAAACTCGTTTACACTTTTATCACGAGTCTAGATCACACCGAACTACAGCACGATGTGAAGCAAAAAACTTATATCGCCAACCGAACCATTCGTCTTTTTTTGTCAAGTTTGTAATGATTTTTAGAAATGAACATCTACCAACACTGAATAGCAACTGTGATAAGTGACCTGACTTTGTTTGGCGCCAACCTAATGAAGCCCCGTGCCAACGATCTGTGTCCGCCTTCAGTGTGGTTTTCTGGGTTGTTGGATGTCTATTCAATTTACCGAGAATTCGAGGGACGCTCCCGATCGATGTCAACGAACGGGGGTGGTCATGTAATAGGTTAGTGGAAAGACTTATGCCACATCCGAAGGGCCACTGGTTGTCGGAAAGCGGCTTAATAGATATGACGGTGAGAGAAAACAGAACTATTCAATATTTACATACATACCTCGCGAAAATTCGAATAATCTGACAACAAACCCACCGAATCAAGAACCTTCCGGTAAGGAGAGGGTACGCAGGTGTTCCTCGAATGCAGTTAAAGTAAATGATGAAATGTCAATGCAAATATAATTGGCCACTGTACGAGGAGATAATGAAAGTGCCGGATCATTTTTCCTCACACTGCAAGGAGGCATTCAAGAGACGCGTAGCAGAAATGAACAGAGTATTTGGTGCTTATAAAAGATGTCCCGTAAATAGTTGAATGGAAAGAAAAACAAAGCAAAAACAAAAACAAAACTGTAGTTGAAAATCTTAAGATTCTTCTAGACGCACTCAGGTTTCAAATCAACATCTTTAAGTTATATCAAAATCATTTAACCAGATCCGTGCAGCAAATCACTAAACGTAGATTGTGAAACTATTAAACAACACAAAGTCTTTTAATTAGCATCTTAATTATAGACCCCTCCCCTTCTAAGTTATCAAATGATGAAGAAAAGCGTGACCTCAGAATATTTGGATGCTGTAATTGCACAAGCAGTTATAAATTTTATCTGTCGAAATAATTTTATCAGATTGCATTACGATTTAAATTTTCTCAACATTATTACATAAATGATGCACATTTGTAATTTTTTTTATTATTATTTTAGGCGCACTTTTGCTATTAATAACTAGCAGATAGAAATAGAAGATGAATGACTGCTGAGACTAATTGTTTTCCAAGACTTTTCCTCATTGCATATTTCTTCTTTTCAACTTTATAATATAATATATTAATATATAATATACTATATAATAATAAAATATACTTGAAAAATTATTCTTACGTTTAAAATATTACGTTTAAAAAATCATATCTTTTTCGACTTCTAACTACAATTGAAATTCAATCTTAAACACTGATTCTTTTTCCGAGTTACGGTCATTCTAGGCTTTATTTTGTAACTTTCTTATTTTCACTGCCTTCAGCAGCCGCATTAGAGAGAAATCACATGTTTAAAATAGATGTTAAATTATCAGTTTCCCGGTAAAACCCCTTACCTTAGCGAAAAGGACACGAGCATGAAATACTCCGGTTCTGAAGTCGAAATCATAACAAAAAGCCACTGCCTCGTTCTGGGAAAATGAAGGAATGAATAAGCTTCCATGAGTCCTCCTTAAATCAGATTCCTCCCTCTAACCACTTCCTCATAAAACTTTAATATTTCAGGGTAAAATCATACAGATCCGTCCTCTTTACATAATTGTAAAATTCTTTTTAAAAATGAAAGTTGTGTGAATTCATAGCACAGGAAATAATTCAAATAAATAATTATCATTATTTATTATTTTTTTAAAGTTGGTTAGATTAGAAAAATAGATAAGGATGCTAGAAAAAATATACTATTCTGTTTTAGTAAGCATTTTAACTTTTAAAGAAAGAAAAACTTTACTAAAACGAGTGATAATTAAAAGAATGAATTTTTAACAAAGGAAGTAGAAAACTTTTCATATCTTGAAAATTACAAACCAATTTAAAACATTTATTTATATTAATTCCAGGCATTCCTTTATATTAATTCAATGTTATATCCTCATTGCATGCACATTTAAAGACGAGCTTTAAAAAATTTCAAAAGAAAATGAAAATTCATTTAAGGAAAAATAACTCTAATTCAAATTTTGAATGTAAAATGCACCATTAATTGATTTCAAGCACTAGTAAAATTAAAAAAAAAAGGATTTTTGACAAGATGGTATATAATACATTTTTAGCTATTTTTATAAATGTTGTTTAATTTTTTACTTTCACAAAATACGTTTGATTTTTTCGTCTCTAAGGATTCATTATAGAAAACGTACTTTACAAGAACTAAGGATTCATTAAAAACTTCGCACTTTACAAGAAGTTATAAACACACAGAAGTAATTAACAGCTAACCTCCGCCAAAGAAGATGCACGCTCTTTGCCTCAGGCATTTCGGCAACGTTCCAACAACGGCGCGAGACAAAACGGACGCCAATTCGATGAGCTAGCAGAATTTAAGCAACACCGGAATAAAAATAAGGATATCAAAAAACTGAACACAAAAATACTAGTGATTTTTTTGCCATGAAAAAATTCTTTAATATAATTTACACAAAACAGAATTTTAAAGAGACAATTGCTGCTTTTTACTTACAATCGCATTCATGCCCACGTGTCCAGAAACAGACGATATCCAAAATTTCAATAAAAAATAATCATTTCATATAAGTACAAATGATGTTTTTGAAAACCCGGAAAAATAACAAATGTTTGTTATAATGAAAAAAAAATGGCTCCTACGAATTTTAGAAATAAGGAAAGATGCGTTTGAGAGATACTGATAATGAATGACGATACGACTGAAGTTAGATTAAAGAAATGCAGACAGTTGAGTTTAAAATTTGGATGTTCTATAAAGATGTGGAAAATGAATGCGGCCGATTCACAACACCGAAACGAAAGATGCCATTCTCATAACCATAAATGCGCAAGTCATAGCTGGGCGTGTTCAATATTGCGAATCTTTCATTCAATAATACAATTTCTTTATTACTCAAGGATCATGTACAGAAAGTTTAACTCCATCAAGTCTATTTTGGTGTTTATATTATTCCAGTGGAATAGAAAGTTTTATTGCCTTTGAGGTCCTTTAAAAAATTCTCATAAAAACGGATTGGGTTGGTATTACATACACATATATTATATGTATATTACATACATATTATATATTACATATATTATATATTAATATATTACATATATTATATATTAATATATTCATACATATTACATATATTATGTATTAAGAGTCCGATATCGAAGCTGTCTCAAGTTATTTTTATTTATTTCAGTTACTTTCCACTATTTGCTTATAGTTAGTACTGTGATTGTAATGCTATAAACGCAAAGCATTTGAAGCCAAAAACATGCAAAAACATGTTTTAAAAATTTCTTTAAATACAGTCGTATTTGCAGAGATTTCTACTGTAAAAACTGAGAAAAAGAGATGGAGTCAAAACACATAATCTATTTGAGAAAATAACTACAGAAAAAACATATTTGAAACCACAGATATATATAAAGAAGGACGAAATTACGGTAATGAAAATGTTAATTGTAAAATTTCTAATATATAACCTCTGCATTACGCAAAATTTTCGAAGGAATTAAATCCAAGGTGATATAACATTTATGTGCTTAAACTAAAAAATGATTTAAATTGAGTTCCAATCAAATAGCCTCAACTCATTTAAAGAATTATGGAAAAGATTCTGTAATGGCAATTTTAATTTTGTATTGTAATTTTGCACGTAAATTTTTCTTCCAAGCTGTGAAGAATACAAAGAATTTAAGATTGCTGCAATGCATTTTCCATATCCTTTGAGAGTTCAAAAGAATAAACATCTGCAGAAGCTTTTTATGTACTTAATTCCAAAATTATACGCTTTTCATTTTCTTATATCTGAAGTATAGGGAAGTATTGTAATCGTCAAAAAATTCAAACTCGAGATTTTGACGTCGCCATTTTTAGACACACACACACACACACGCACGCACACACACACATAGTTAGCATTGTGATTGCAAACCTATAAACACACACACACAATTCGAAATACACATTTTTGTATGTCTGTTTGCTTGTAGAAAAGATAACTCAAAAACAATTTGAGCTGGACCGATGACATTTGGTATAGGTTTCTACTAAACTTCTTTTTTTTTTAAAAAAAAAATCAAAGTTTGAGCAAAATATGTTCAAAGGAAGTCTTGTATTCGAACAGCCGGTCAAACCACACAATGACTTCAAAGTAAAGAAAGTTAGTTGGACAAAATTCGGTGCAAGATTTAATGTCTACATTGTAGACACTAATAACATTCTGAGTCAAATCTAACAAAGGGTTGAACGTCTGTCGGTTTGTACTTTCAGAAACACATAAATGTGATAACTTAAAAACGCAATGACATAAATGCACCAAATCCAATATGTGAATTTGTGGCTACAATTGAAGTTCTGTGTTTCTATCAATATAGGGAAAACTCGCCTAAAAACTAATGACCCTATGCCAGGGATTAATCGCTGAAAAATTCACCGAGGACTACACGATAGATTTAATAAAAAGGTACTATACGCAATAAATGTTGATTAATAGAAAATAACTATAGCATGACTATGTTATATTAAGTGTACTCTGCCCAGCCTTATCCAAGATACACATTTTTTTTTTAGTCGGCACCATCATTAGAGGGTATGGATAAACTTTTGGGGTGACCACTTTGCAAGAGCTAAAAGGCTTTAAATACAAAAATAAATAAATAAATAAAAGACTTAAGATGCACAAATCTACTAGTTGAAAACAAACCTCAATGCTCAATTCATATTACACCCATTCAATCACATATTTCGGACAACCCAAGCCGCAGAAGATAAACCTAGAGACGAGCATAACAACACCTTTAAATGAAATGGATTTTTAAGAGGTTTTGTTTAAAGGACCCAGTAAATAATGAAGATAGCATCCAAGGTATATTACAGAGTTCTGTAAAAAAAACTAAACGAGAGTGTAATACTTTCATTATTAAATTTCGATATTGACTATTTCATTTATTATTCTGCTCCGAATGATGACTTCCAATTATGCTTAATTTTATATTCATCTTAGTTTTAATATTTTTGATTATTATTATTTTTTTAATTTCTAATGTTTTATGAAATCTTGATTACATAAAACAGTGAGATTGATTGGCATTAAGAAAAAAATGTTTGATACAAGTTCTTTTTATAGTTAAAGAACAAATTATACTTCTTTTTCTATTCATTCTTCCTAATAAACGAGGAAAATCTTTACTCACTTCGATAGTTCGAAAAAATCTAACATCATATTCGGAATTCATATTTTTCAGAAAGCCGAACTAGATTGTAGTAACAATGGGTAATAACTTTCCTGCACTTCGGATGTCAATTCGAGATGGATCGTTTGATTCTTTTCGGCGGCTAAACTCATTAGCCAAAGGCATTGTTTGGAAACATTAGAAGCCTTGGGAGGCTCGAGTACTTCTAATGACACTGGGATCAAGTATCCTTTAGAATAAAGCTGTTGCATACGTTCGCGCGCTAATTATAGATAGAAATAAGGCTTAACACTCAGAAATATTTCAATTCATCATTACTTCAAGAGTAAATTTTCAATCCACACAAGAAAGAAAAAGGTGGGAAAAGATATTTGCGGCTCCCACAGTTGCAAAGGCTTTCAAGTTTGAAACAGAAATTTCACACAATGTGCCGAATTACTCTCTATTTAATTCCTAATCATACAACTTGTTATTGTTAGTTGTGGCACTTTTTCAAGCCCGATGACAGGCCGGTCAGCGATTTAAACCGATTGAGCGTCTCTCGTTTTTCAGTAGCGCCATCTAGGGCCAAGAGTACGACTTACCTACACAAAACGTCACAACCCTTTTTATGGGGCGGACTTCATTCATGCATTTTCATTCATTCATCCACAGATCGTAATTTAGATCTGGAACAGAGAACGATCACCTCTGACACAGTACCCCCCCTCAGTACAACACCCATAACATCATTGCATATATTAATTATCAATAGAATTGATTATTATATTATATTAAAAAAAAGAGTGTCGGTATCATCTGATAAAAGATAACTTTTATATAGTATTCTATAAATTGCAATTCTTTTTTAAAGTTCTTTCAACGAATATTTAAAACTGTCAAAAATATTTATTATTAAAAATTCAATTAAATATTTTTAATTGATTTGAATTGATACTTTTAAGCAACAAGGTTCATAAGTATTAAATTTCAAGAAAGCGATTGATATTTCACAAAATATTCGAAATAAAACTGTTATATGGAGATGGATATTTAAATTTATTCATTAAGATTTGAAAACGAGATCCCAAAAATAATAGACTCATTTAAAAAAAATGATCTTACATTTTCTTTCCAACATATCGGCCACAAGCAAACTGCACTTTAATGGCGCAGATTAAACGAGGTATGGACTCATAATTTAATATAAAAAGACATTCTACTCACAAAATAAGCATTACTGAAAAGATCTTTGTTCTGTAAATTTAAATATTTGGAATACGTGTTCCATAACTCTTGAGAATAAGCAAACGAATTTAGGTAAAAATCTCTAAACTGTTAGTCAAATTAATTTATCCACAACCTTATTTTTTACTCTATTTATTTATTTTGCACCTGATTTAAAGATTAATTGATTCATGAATAAAAAGCAAAGTTTAATCAGTGCAGTTGGCCGTTAATAATAATATAAATAAATCTTTGCACATTTCCTTTTTTTGACTCCCTACCAGGGTTCGGAAGGTCCATTTCTTGTAGCCCCCGCCTCAGAATGCCCTCACTTTTGTTCAGTCGGTTAGACTTTTAGAAAAATTATTTTTAAGAAAATGGGGAATATTTTATTTACCTTTTAATAATTGTCCCATTATGCAATTGAACGTGTTATTACTTATTTTTAATTTAATTCAAGCATTTTAGTACTTTCTTCTTCTTTTCCTTCGTAATGTTTTTCCTTTTCCCTTACATGATTTAAAGGCATTCAGATAAGATGTAACGTCTCACGTTTTTCCACACATAGTTCAGTGCAGATGTGAATCCTTTTCTCTAGGATATTCTTTGTGACTGGTCATTTGTTACTATCCAGAGGTGAGAACATAGATGTGCATTCCGTCGTTTCAAATAGATCCATTACGCCTTTAAGGAAGAGGAACGGCAAAACATCCAGATGCTAAATTTTCTTTTCCTTTATGAAGGCCCTCTTCAAGTCCTCATGAATTGATCAATCCCCAGAAATCATTGTCATTAAGTGTGACACCCAGGTTCACTTCAGCTGGCGTTGCTTGTAATTGACATGTGCTCAAAAGGCGGTTGGCCATCAAGATGGACTGCTTTTGTGACTAACAGACTTCCTCGGTCGGGTGGAGACCATTGAGGAAGTGTTGCTGAGTAGCTATTGGATGATAAGGAACTCAAGTCCCTCAATGAGGAAAACGGAGGCGGATATCTGATGGATATAAAAAGCGGTATTTTTCCCAAAGAAACAGAAAGGCTTCGAATTAGAATTCGGAGAGACTTCGGCATACGGAATTGTTCCCGCTTTTTTCTGAAGCTTAGTGTGAGTTGAGCTTCTATAGCTAGGTTCCGCAAAATAAAGCTCAGTGGATTGCTAAAGTGGCCCTTTAGTAGCCTTTTAGAGCTAACAGCTTGTTAGAGGCTTTTCGGTAACTTGTTCTCTGATTTGATAGCAGAACTATCTTGTGACTGAGCTGTCATTTGATTTTTGTAAATAATACTAACCTAAGTGAAAACAAGAGTTTTTAAAAATAACTTTTTATAATAAATAGATAAGGCTGAAAAATAAAGAATTATTTTATTATGCTACTCTCATATTTTATTGGTCTTGAAGAAAATATTACACTGTCTTCAATAAAAAATATGGAAATTTATGTAATAGTTGATTTATTTCTGTTCGCGAAAACAAAAAGAGTTCTTTAATTATTTTCAGCAAAAAATTCTACACTTGTTCTTTTAATATGTTTTGACAGATCGTTTAAGGTTTAAAAGATATGAATATACTCCTCCAGGATCATTTTTCTGTAAAATTTCAAAATCGTTTCAGAGAAGCATGAATTCGATTATTATTTTTTTTTTTTGAACTCGTTTTCCTACTTTTTTATTATGCGATTTCTGACTATAATTCGTTCCACCTAATTTATATGAAGCAGTTAGCTCTACAATGAATGATGAAATTAATAAAAATGACTCAGTAGTTCTGTATACTAATTTAGCAATCATTATAAAAAGCGTACAGGATGTAAGAGGTGAGAGAAAAATATTGCAGACATTTAATGTTGTCTTCGATGAGAAGCTCTCTTCAAAAGTATTTTGCAGTTTTTGTGATCAATTTATTAAAATAATTAAAATGTTTTAAATATTTTAAAATTGTTTAGTGGTTGCTATTTGAACTTCATCACATTTTTTCGTTTGTAAACTAGGATGAAAACAAATAAATAAATCGGGAAAATGTTACAGCATAAGCAATTCACGGAATTCATCTGATTTTGCATAATAAGTCAGCTATATATTCGTAAAAGTATTCGTGGACTACTTCTGTACAGCCGACCACCCCGACACCATTGAACGAGCAGTATCGACAGGATTTGTTGTGGCCGACTGTGGACTATAGCAATGTCTATCCTTACATTGACCCAATCTGTTAAACTAATATTCTCTTCAAGATAATTGACCCCAAAGTGGTCATAAACTGACCACTTGCTCCTCTACAAACTTTCAAATAGTTGGAAAAAAAACTGATAAATTTAGACATAACATCCTTCAGAGTCCTAAGATTACTTGGAACCATCAGTACTGAACTCAAGTCATTATTTTCAACTTGCAGATGTTTTCTATGTTTGGAGATTTCTGTATATTCCTTTAAATATTGGTATGTTGTACCGATTCCTCCACAAATGCATTTATTTTCCTCCCTTCTTCCAAATCTTTGGAAATATGCAGGGAATCTCCCATGTCCTTATATAAGTTGGATTGCCAGTGGATGGTATCTTCTTATTTTTATTTCTGGATCAGGAATAAAATCGTAAATTACTCTTCCTTTTTTGGACATATACCATCTGTCAAACCACTGTAGCTTAATTTCTTCTCTAAATTCCAATTTTAAACACCATTTGATTTGGGAACAATTATATCCACACTCTTTTTCTGTGCCGTCATCTTTGTATATTGATCCGCCTTTTCGTTACCATATATCCCAGTATGGGCCTTAACCCAACTCAACTCTATCCACTTGCTAAGTTTTACTCTTTTCACCTTTTCTTTTATCGTCCGTATGTCCCCATTACAATTGTGAAATGATCGAATAGCTTGTCGAACTGACAGAGAATCTGAAGAAATCGAGCCCTTCTGTCCGTCCTCCAACCTTTCACAATATTTTTCGGCCATCTTTAATGCTTGCACTTCAGCTTGGAAACTTGTGGCAAGGTTCGATAATTTCACAAGGCTTTTATCGATTTCTTTCCCATAGTAAGATATTGCTATTGCAGCTCCTATTTTATTTTCATCTTTTGGAACATCTGTAAAAATTTCTATTCCATCCGTATCTGGCATTTTAATTTGAAAACCATTCTGCAGCGTGTTGCTCAAACTTGTCAAAAAACATCTCATAATCTTTATTGCTGAAGCATTTGTTTCCTATTTTAACTTTATTGCTAGCTGCCCTTATTTGAAATTTAGTGAATATTTCCGTTGCTCTGAGATCCATTGGCAGTATTCCTCTTATCACTTGAAAGGCTTCAGCAGAAATTGTTCTATATGCCCCAGACATAATGATGAGAGGACGTCGTTGGTATTCGTGGGCTACTGTGTGTGTTCTCACCAATGCACCACTGAACATGGCATGATTTTGAATTCAAAGAATCAGACAATGGCAATGAGATGTTTCAATGAAGTAGCGCGGCGTGAAAATTTTCACAAGCATCTCTGCCACGTTAGAATTCGGAATAAAGGTGCCTCAATTTATACTTACATAAACGAAAAATTTAACTGAAATGAATTGAGAAGAGACGCCATTGTGCTTACATAAGGATTAAAATTTTTTAAAAGGAAGTATAGCTAAAAACTTAAATTATAAAATAAAATTGTTTTAGAGGAATAGAGTATTTAGTACATTTTCTTGTTCCAGATTAAAATCTGAAACGGAGTCGCTGTAACGTTTCCTCTTTTTCCTCACATGGTAATTGACATTCCGACCAGGTGTAACGATACCCGTTTCCTCAAACACAGTTAATTGCACACAGATCTCCAGATGTGGATCCTTTTCACTTTTGTCTGTTCATTTATTACTGTCCAGGTGTTAGAACAGAAATTTATGTCCCACCGTTTCAAATAAATCCAGCTTGTCTTCAAAAGAGAAGCACTAGAAAAAAAGTTTAGGAACTAGATGTTTTACCTTATGCAGAGACTTCTCAAGTCAACAAGAAACAATCAATCACCCAGCAATCATTGTCCTTAAGTTTCAAACTCAGGTGCACTTCAGACGATGTTAGCTGTGAATTGGTTATAATTAAAAGGTTGTTCAAAAGGCATTGATTATAAATATGGATCTTTAACAGACACGCCATTGAAACCATCGAGGAAGCGTTACTTAATAGCTGTTGGGTTCACAAATGAGAAATCAGAAGCGGAATTTGATGAAAATAAAATGAGGTAATTTTCCTCTCGAGAAAAAGAGAGAAAGGCTTCGAATTGGAATTTGGAGAGACATCGGTGTTTGAAAAAGTTTTTTATTTTTATTTTTTCCCTTAAAGTTCCTTATGAATTGGGCCTCCGTGTTAAAGAGTCCATCCGATAAAAAAATGTCAATTTCTGGAGCAAGCTTGGAGTAGGCATTTAGAGCTAACAAACTGTTAGTTTTTGGAGACTTATTTTCCGATTTGATCGAAGAACTACTTTGTAATTGAACTGTTATTTATTTAAAAATAATATTAATTTAGACGAGAACAAGCTCTTCTTTGTAAATACATAACGTTGTAAATCAAATAATTACTTTGTTACGATAATTTTTTATTAGATAAAGATATTAAATTGTCCTAATGTAAACAAACAACAATCTGAAAAAAAAAATCTCAGAATTTAAGTGCAGGTCGTAGCTATCTAAAGACTAAACTGAAAAAAAAAATGATTGGTAATAATTGTATTTTGTCTTCACCTCTTTAGGCATATATTTAAAAATTATCCCCACAACTGTAGTTTTTTCCCCCGAGCTTGGATAGTTGGGCTGTAAGTTGGTCGTTGTTGCAGTCACTTTTTACTTAATCCTCGCATAAAGAACGAATTCGCAGCAACTTTTCGTTGAACTTTATCGCCATTCATCTGATGAAAGTTCGGAACAAGTTGACTTCCGAGATCTCCATGAATAGTTTTTCTTCTCGCGAGCAAGAAGAATTCACTACACCACTATGAGTGACTCATTGTGAAAAACTTGCAAATAGTTAGTATTACTTGCTGAAATGAAATCTCAAAATGGGAACCTTCCATGCAGAGTGAATGCATTAAGAGATTAGAAGTCTGCATCGAATCGATATCGTACTCCATTAAGAAGTACGCAATCGAGTTCAATGTTCATATACTTAGCTTTAATAAAGGCGTTTTTAATATCCAACAAAGGTTTATTCAGCGTTTAAAAACAATCTTGGGTATTTACATTTATTTACTCAGGAGGCACACTGGCCGCAAATTTAGAATTGGTTCAATTCGGGCATTGCTTTTTTTTTAATAAAAGGAATTTTACTGGGTTAATTTTTAATTTCCAGTCATAAACCAAAGTAGTTATTGAGACATAACGCAAATTTTCTTTAATTGCTATAGAAGTTTTGGGTTGAATGAGAATAGCGGCATCGTCAGCAAACATCGCTAAGGAGCAATTTTGAGGTTTCAGGTCGTACAGAGTTGACAGAGAGCTAACCGTCTGAATCATAATCATTAATTGCATCAGGGAAAGAATTTATATAATTCACTAGCACCTGAAAAGTACGAAAAGGTAGGTGCGAAAATAAAATTTTGTTCATTCTCACCGAAACTCAATGCACGTACTATCGCCTGACTTTGAAGGATAAACCACCGTGCCAAATTTCACCAAAGTCTTTGGTTCAGAAAATGTGCACTTGTTTTTAATAACACAAAGGTGCCTTTAATCAATTTTGCATCAGGAAGTAGCTGACAGTTCGCCAACATATTTTTCTAAATCCGAAATGTTCAAACCGATGATGATATTTTCTCTGAGATATGGATAGAGGTGTGTCTGAAGCACGGATTTGCACACTTCATCAAATACTAAGCAGTGAGTTGGGAAGAAAATGTTGACGTAAAAATCAAGGCAGAATTTGATTTTAGAAAAGAGTCCGCAGTCTCAACATTTAATAAAATAACATATCTGTATCAAAATATTTAACAGGTATGTTTAGTTAAAATATAATTAGGTGGGAGGCTCTTTACTGTGCGATTCATAATTCGATCCAATCCATGCGTCTTTTTCGGATTCATAGTTTTAATGAATTCCATAATTTCCTATGGTCTTATTTGAGTCGGGGGATTGCGTGTGACGAGTTCTCCAAACGATGCTTAAGCGAACTCTCTCTATCTAAAAATCGATTTCTCAACAACAATTTAAAAAAAAATATCGAATTATCGGTATCATAATCATGAATCATGGTTCGCGATGAATCGCGATAAGACAAATCGATATTCACAATTAATTTGCAATTTCGTTTTGATTTCCGGATACACTTTTCACTTTCACAATTAATATTTCTATAAATACTGTCATATTCTGATATATAAAAATGCTTGTTTCAAGCACGTCATTTCGGTATAAACTGTTTTCTGTTCCCTAACTGAAAGATACTGCCGAAAAATTTATATTTAAACATTACAAAATAATTATGTTTATTTTATTTTGAAATATATTAACAATTCAAGTAACTTTTTTATGTTTTATTCATTTTAAACATGCAAAATATGCCAGACATAATAGTATAGTAATTCTGTGATAGTTTTTAATGCCTCTATGAATTAAATTTAAAAATCATACAAATAATTGAATTCCAAACATATCTGTGCAAAAACAGATGGTAAAAATTATCGAATTAAAAATTAGCATTTATCCAATTAAGAAATCTCGGTCCTAATTAAGATATTGATATTACTTATTTCATTAAAAATGTATTAATTTAAAATTGAAATAAAGAAGAAATATATTTAATTTAAGCGTGCCATCATTTCCCAAGCATTTTTTGTTTAATTATTTCTATGTAAATTTTAATAGGTCTAAATTTTGAAATGCTTTTCAAAAATTTACTTAAGTATACACATCGCAAGGAAAAAAACCAGCTTAATTTTTTTATATAAATACGATTTTCACAACAGTTTTTTTAAAAAAAATATTAGATCAAAAATTTTCAATCCCAATTAAAATTTACAATAATAATTTTTTTTAAAAAAAATTCAGAGTCAAAATTAGAATTTTTTAAATCATTGTATTGTTGTTATAGCCAATGGCACGGAGGCTGCAACTTAATATATAAAAATTCTTATTAAATAAACTTGAAATTAAAATGCAACTACTTTTAGTAAAAAATACAAATACTATATCTTGCTATAAGATAGTATATTATTAACAACCATACATAGCCAGGACAAGTAGAATTATCGTTCCACGGGGAAAAAGAGGTACTGCTCAAAATTAGTATAGCAGATATCGTTCAAATTTTTATGTTCTAGATATAAAGAACAATAAAACTACAATTGCATATAAAATTAGTTGAAATTTT
>JAOUZG010009953.1:654604-678254 GCA_026289955.1 Argiope argentata
AAACCAAACAAATTTTGATAATCATATAGTTCATTTATAGTATTATTTATTATTATTTTCTTCAGATGGTCTGTTCACTGTACTACTCATCTTTCTCTTTCTATCCAAGCAATGATTGTCCCGGAATTGATATTTTACTTAAATGGTGGAGGGAAAGGTCTAAAATTCTACGTTTTTATATAATAATGAGATTCAAATTTTCATAAATGTAAACACACTAAACAAATAAAGACACAATTGTACTTCAAAAGATGCGAAAGTTTAAAAACAACTTGGAAAATGCCGCGCACAGAAAAAATATTGGTGACACACACACATTTTTCTTTTTCTTCATTACTTTTCTTTCTACAAACCCTTTTTTCCTTTGTTATTCTTTTTTTCTTCGCTGCCCAGAGTTTATTTTGAGCAGGTATAGATTAAGATTAAATATTCATACCGACTAATAATAAAATCAACTATTTTGTTTCTTTTTTAAACATCCCGTTATCTATGAATGAAAACCAACTGACTTCGCGTATTTTTTTCTAAACAAATCATAATTTATTACTTCCTGCTATCTCACTCAGTTGGAGTGGGGGAAGGAAAGATTTTTGGCGGGAAAGTAAGAAAAGTGTCGTTTTTAACTATTTTCTATGCAGTTTTTTTAATTTTTTCTCACCATAAGAACCATCCTCGTGTCTTAACGAAAATATTTTTTTAAAAATTAGCCGAATCGGTCAAGCCATTCTCCAGTTTTGCGCTTAGCAACGCATTTCGAGTTGCATTTTTATTAATATAGATATATATTCGGCTGCGTTTAGCTCTACAGAAGAAATGGCGATGTACATTTCGAAACACCTTTCTGATGTTAAAATTAAATCCCCAAGCATATACTAATTCAAAAAATCTACATTTTATAATCTCTCTATTGATTAATTTTAATGATTTTAAATATTACTTGTTAATATGGCATTTTCTTAGTTTCTAGCCTTATTTATTTATAATTAATTTATGTATAGTTATAATACTTCTCATCTAATGTACTAGGCTAGGGCTACTTCAAGGGAATTTGAAAGCTTCTAGAAAGATATCGGCATAATTCTTGTATTTTCTATAACTTTACTTTGGTCGCTAAAGATAGTATCATCGTCCTAACATTCATGCTGCATAAATTAAGAATATCCGTAAATCTCTCGTTTCAGCGATGGAATTCGTATTGCAGGAAAACAATATCACAGATTTGTAATATAAATTTTCAAATTTATGAAAATAAAAATGCAAATATTCGTTTGTTCAAAATCTGTAATCTTCAAAAGTTCTTCAATTACTTTTTAATTGTTATTTAGCATTGCATTCGAACATAGGCAGGATTTTTATATAATTATTTAGATATCGCACATGTAACAAGTAAAAACGTTTCTTTTACACTATTTTGAATACTGAAGCCCATGGTGCCACTCAAGACAGCGAAATCTGTCGCAAGTAAAAGCAGCACCCTAATTAATTTAAGACTGCATTTCAGCGTTCTGATTAAATGAATCCGCTTCAGTGTGGCATTGTTAAATTGGATTTTCAAAAAATTTGATTTGTTTTCATTTTAATTTGATTATTTCGTTGGATTGAGTTGCAACACGCATTTACACAAAGTAACAAAATGGCTTAGTAACACTCATTTTAATTATTCAAATTAATGATGCAATGAAATATCCGATTCCGACGTTGATATACTTTTACATAAAGTTCAGATGAAAAGTAAGATATATATACACTCATTGGCCAAGGAATTAGAAACCTTTGAGATTTGCATTTAAATGCATGCCAGGGATAAAGTATGCATTTTTTTTTTTTTTTTGTTATGATGTGGGTTATGCGTTGTTAGAATGCTAGTGTAAGTAAGGTGTAAGAGTCCTTTTCGCAATGAATGAAGTAAAATGGGAAAAGTTACAGATCATTCTCCATTTAAAAAAGGGCTTTTCGTTGATATCCGTTTAGGAGGTTGCCTCGATTTCGAAGACGGCGGATCTCACTGGGTTCTCAAAGCAGCAATATCAGAGCTTTTCAAAAGTTGGAATCAGAAATCACAGTCCTTCCTAGAAAATGCAACTGTGGTTCGAACACAGTTTTCCAAGAGCGTGATTGGCGTCGTCTCTGACAAATTGTAAGGCAGAACGGGGACTCTATTATAATGACACAAATCATCAACCAAGGCTCTTCCCAGCAAATTTTAGCTCGAACCACGCGCAGATAATTGCAGAGGATAGGAATGCATATATAGTCGAGTGCCAGTGAGAAAACCAATCATTTCTGTCCAACAAGCGAAAATTAGCTTGCAGTGGTGTAGGATAAGAAGACACTGAGCATCTGAGGATTGGAAACGGGTAATATGGTCGAAAGAATGAACGCTATACCTTATTTTGCACTTATGGAAGACAGCAAATTTGGCCAGAGCCCCACGAAGTCATGAATCCATCTTGCCTAACTCGCACTTTGCAAGGGTCTGGAAGGAGTATTATGATACGGAGTATGTTTTGCTGGCATGGAAGTGGTGTCCTGATGTACCTCGAGGACAAACAAACAGCTATTCGATACTGAGATATACTGGTAGATCAAGTGCACCTTGCAATGTTGCCTTTTTATCCTGATGGCGACGGATACTTGATGGGCGATAATACGGCTACACATCGTGCCAGAAGTGTTCAAAATTGGTTCGCTGACCATCAGTCTGACTTCCAACACCTTCCCTGGCCACCGCATATTCCGGATCTTAACCCCATAGACAATGTGTGGGATATGGTGGAAAGACGCATCCGACAGCACTCCCCTCTTTCGTCTAATTTGCAAGATCTAAAAAGCTGCATAGCCAATGCATGAGCAATCTCTGGACGTAAATGCACTCCAGAAGTTTGCGTACTGGATGCCCAAACGAATCAGAGCAGTTATCCGTGCAAAAGGTGGTCCAATAAAATATTGATTTTGGGTTTCTGATTCATTGGCCAGTGAGCGAATCGATTGTTAGCATGATTAATACACGGGAAATGCTCCAAGCAGACATTGAGCATTATTAAACACAATTACAGGAAACCATGGATATCTTTTATACAATTAGGTTAAGTAGAAACCATAGACATACGAAACGATTTTATCCAAGTAGTAGATAATCGGTGGGTTATTCCATTTTCACCTTCGAAACGCGCAAACGAGGAAAAATAATCGGTGGGCAATCTAACCTATTCATAGAAACTACGAATGGTAATCCCGATCAAGATGAATACTTGTTTCCTCGCATGTGGTAACTGAGAATTTCCAAAGGTTTACAATATCAATTCCCAGTGCATGTCTAGCTCTGAATCAGCTGGTATATCTCAACTACCGACACTGAGATGTATGTAAAAATGACACATGCAACACGTCACATTCAAATCAAATTCGTGCCCTATTTACAATCATACTAATTACCTGCTGTCTGTCGTCTCCTACAGATTAAGATAGAAATATAAATAACATATGACCAAAGATATTTTCCGACGAATACTCAAGTAAAATTTAAGTGAAGACGTGGATTTTAAAACAGAAATCGACTAAGTATCAGTGGTAATGATGGAAGGTTTGTGTTTAAAAATTCCGGACAAAGTTTTCAAACAAACTTGGAGCCTATTTTCGAATTGATCAGCTACAGCTTCATTCGATGCAATATGCGCCATGAATACAATTACAATTCAGATGATGTTCTGTCATTTGTATGATTAAATATTTTTAAGAAAACGCTTGAACAACGACGCTGGATAAATTTTCTTAGAATGCCAGTAGGAACTGGCAAAACATTCTCAATTAGCAGTTCAATTAGTCAGCGATTAGTGATTCCAACCCAAAACGGAATAACCTCAGCTCTTGCATCTTTAATATCTTCGACAATGCTATTAGGTTGACGGAAAGACTGCTGGTTGGAAGAACTACTTATTCAACTTTGAAATTGCTACTAACATGCAATTCATTTAAACGCAACGTTTTCAAAATCAGGAAGAATATTGAAGAAATTCAAACGTATTGTTGAATTCCAAAGTGTTTTGGCTATGCAAACACTGCCAGTAATTCCTTTATCGACACCGGCGGATGAAATAAATGCTTGTCTTAAATACTCCACGTTGTGATGACGCGTAAAGACGTTGCAATAAGCTATGAATAGACATGTCCAGCTACAAAAGCATAGATTAGCCGAGATTTTCTCATATCATTTGCCAGAAATTAAGATATGTATAATGATTAACTTGATCTCAGAACGAATTTCATCGTATAATAAACTTCTGTGCTTTAAAGACATCGAAAGAAGAATTGGTTGAAAAAGTATTTCTCAATATTCAAACCAATTAGAAGAATCAAGATTGGTTGAGTGAACGAGCTATTCTTGCACTCAGCGACAAAGATATTTGTAAGCTTAACGATATTATTGATAGTTTAACATTCAATTCGAGGTAGTCACATACACGACCATCGACATTATTGCGAAAGCAGATGAAGTGGTTAATTAGTCAAAAGAATTTTTGAATTTACTCCCTCTGCCAGGGATGCTATTGCAGGAGTTGGAATTAAAAAACGGCACGCCAATTATCAACAAAAACTTTGCAACGGTCGTGGCTTACAGTATAATAATAATAAGGAGAAGAATGAGCAGCGTCGTAGAAGCGGCTATATTGAAAGGACCTTTCAATGGCGAGCAAGTCCCACTTCTTCACATTCCTGTGATTCCAATAAATATGCCATTTCAATTAAAGATATTGTAATTTGCAATTCAAATAACGTCAAAAAAACTTTGGGCTAGTCTTTTAATTAGTGCGGTTTGTCACATGTACAATTATAGGTTGAGTGTTCTGGAGACGGTAAATCAAACGTGTGCAAAGGCAATGGAGCAACAACAAAAAATTGAATACCCATAAGCATTGTAAAATTAATCACATTTAAAGCAAGCGATTTTCCTTTTCTTTCCTTTCAATTTTTATCTTGATTGTTCCACTGAAACGCGTTGCCAAGTACAGCTAGTTCATATATAAATGTAAAATTTTCACTAACGTCTTTTTGTTACAGCTTGTGTCTCCCCGTCCTTTTTCTTTTCTTTTATCCATTTATTATAAAACCGGCAATGGTAGCAGTGTGTCCCCATTGTTGTCTGGAAACCAATAATTTCAGACCCAATGTGTCACTGTTATACACAGGGAACTTTTGTTATGCTTATACACGAGTTAAGTCTTTTTTCATATGTGTTTGACAGTAAGCATTTACTCTAATTCACCTAAAGGTGAATGGGCTCACAGCAATAGGCTTTGAAAATAATCAAGAATATTAGAAAATATTACATATTTTACAATTAATAAATCTATTGCAATGTCTGCGCTTTTTGCGGTAACTCAGTTTTTCAAAATAATGGAAAATGTGTATAAGATAGCAACACAAGATTTCATATTCTAAACATCAGTAATTCAATCATGAAAATCATCAATATGAATACTGTTATCGAATACAATAATATAAGGCAATTCCATAATGTAAATATCATTAATTCAATCGTGTGGAGTAATTAATGTAAATATTGTTATCTAAAACAAATATAATATATGAAAATAATTCGAGTGCTTTAAAAACAAATCGGCACAACAGAGACAAAAATGCCAATCGCGGACAAGACAGAACAAAGCCTTTTGGAATTTCTTTTATCAGTTGCAATTGCCCTTTTATCACACCGCACTTATCAGCAGCCTGCTTTTTTACAGAGATAAGTTTGTTAGTGAAAATTCCCGAACAGCAACTGAGTTAAAAGATGCTATTTCAACGAAATTTTGATAATTCGGCTATTTTAAATTACGTATGACTTTAAAAACCATTATTTTACCATTACTGGTTTTATTTTCTTTCATGATTTTAGAATTATTTTTTTAACTATCAATCTTACTATTTCTTAAACTTATCATTTCAAAATTTTGATATAAAAAACCGAAAATGATTAAATAGACTATGTTTTCTACATTAATACTTCTAAAACGAAATTTAGCCAATTCGGGCATTTTTTTAAAACTATGTTTGACATTAAAAATCTTTATTAGGCCGTTAATGGTTTTATTTTTTCATGATTTAAGAATTATTTTTTAATTATCAATCTTACAATTTCTTAAACTTTTAATTTCATAATTTTGAAATGACTCACTGAAAAAGGAATTTATATTTTCCCTGCCTTTAGATTGATCGCTTGATAGGAAACATGTTATGTGCTGTCATTAAGATCAGGTGGGTGAGCGAATACAGACAGCAGTGCAATTAGTATTATTGGGGATTCTAATTCGATAAGATGGTCGCAGTGTCGATAAACCTTCGCTCATTTTTTAGACATTTTTCAATGTATTAACTAATCTATCTCAACATTTTTTTCATACAACATTATTATGGCGAGTAAAGGAAATTAAAATAACTATTTCAATAAATATATGAACTTCAGAACTTGAAAGGGACTCCCGATCCGGGAAGGACCGAAACGCTCTTAAAACAAAGATTATATAAAGTTAACATCTTTGCTTTTAACAATTTATTAATTTCATTTAATGAAATATAGATTCCCTCTCCCCCCCCCCTACTGTTAGGAAAGGTCAAAATGATTTATCTTTTAACGATGAAAAATATCAATCATCACTGTTTTTTTATCTCGAAACACAATACCAATACAATGAAGCATACAGAGTTTAGATAAAGGAAATGAAGTACTTTTATATGAAAACTAGGAGAGAATATATACTCTCTATTCGTTCCTCACCAACCCCCAAGAATCACACAGTGATTCTTTTCACTTCATTACTAGGTGTTGTGGTAAGCAGACCAGCAAACAGTTTAGCATAATTACCTTTTGCTTGAGTGGCACCACCCGTTTTGTTGTTATTCTAAACTATTTATATACTTGTAACGCTTCTTTTGTGAAGAATAAAAATTTGTTTTACTCCCAAGATTAATACTAAGGATGAGTGATGACAGAATTTCATCATCGCGATACATCGTCCAACAGATATCAATATTTTTCGATTATCCTTATATCATTATTTATTTATAATTATTATACATTTTAAATAGCATCTCTTAACATATTGGCTGATCAGAACGATCCCCAAACAAAAGGAAACTAAAATTTATTTGATAAAATGTTCGTTTTCTTTGGAATAAAAAAAGCTAGAAAATAATTTCATTAAAACCCCTTTAATAAAGTGTGTCAACACCAAAGCAATGTTTGCATGTTACAATTTATAACAATGTGTTTAAAAGAAGCCTTCTTATGTATTAGAATATGACAGTATTTATATAAATATTGACAAAAATTATGTATGAAGTTTAATAAGAATGAAGAGCAACAAAAATGAACATAAACCGGTAACCAAAAAGAAATAGAAGGCGTGAAATTAAATGTGAATACCAATTTTTATTTAGCTATTTCTCACGATCGTGATTTCAATAAATCGATATTTTCTGGAACTGGCTTCGAAAAATCGATTTTCTTTTCAATAAAACGAAAATTTCATTACTTGATCCCAGCTTGTCACGCTCGCCATATAGTATGTGTTTCTGGACCCAATTAGAACTTGCAAATACATTCAGTACTAAAACTAAATTTTAATTATTACATGAAAATGTTACATTGTTTTCCCCCTATCATTAAAAATGATATATGTGATTAAAATTAAAATTTTCCAGCAACAGAAAAGATACTACTTAAGGTTTCTAACTAAGATCGAACTAACTGAACACTAACTAAGATCTCACACTTCTAAGATCTCACCTCCACGATCATCTATCAACATGTTGCATAAGTGTAATTATTGAATGAGGATTGAGAATATCAACAGGAGATAGCTAAATAATTAAACTTGCTAAAATAATTAGTTCTAAAAGTTTAAGGCAACGCTTGCGAGAGGAGCGGTTTGAAGCTGCAACGGATCTGTAATTTGCAAGTATGAACAAAATTTTAATTCGAGTTTACAGATGAACTTTTGCACTTTCAAATCCCATTGCTTGCATGTAGTTCGTCAAATGCGGTAATGATAGCATACTTCCACGGTAGAGAAACAGATTAGAATTTGCCAAAATGAAGTCTTAGAATGGCAGTTGATCACTGTGAACGGCAGGAGGATCGGCATTGATACTCTATGTCAGTTCCATCCGTTATCCACAAACAACAGAAATAAAAAAAAATCTGGAAAAACTAAAGCAAACTCGAGAAAGGCTAAAGAGACTAACTGGTTCACTTATACTGGACTCCCATCGGAACATGTGGAAACAATGGAGCAGGTGAATATCCAAAAAAAAAGCTGTAACAAATAGATATTGAGTCCCAAAATGATTCCAAATGTTAAAAGAAGGAAATTTGGAGAGAGATGATTATGCAGCGATAGGATAAGAGGATAATGTCGTGTCGCATAACAAGTGAATTCATACCGGAATCAAAAATTATGAAAATAATATTTTCCCCGATGAGAGTGCAAATTATATCGGGAGATGGACGATTTTCTGAATAACTCTACAGATTCAGAAGAATGCAAGAAAACGCATGTGGGAAAACAGGCTCAGTCTAGCACTGCATAACAGAATGAGTCGAATCGAACTCAGTATAGATAGTAATTTTAACACAATATTACAAATACTGAAAATGTAAAAAGATTAAAAGAAACGACGGAAAAGATTTCTAGCATTTTACCAACAGGTTCAAGATTCTTTGAATTGTTTTTTTAAATCTAAAAACTTGGAAATTTAATGAGCATACCAGTCATTCATAATAATCCCTATTTACACAACTTAGTTCCAGCCATAGTGGTAATGGATTGACAGGTTGTAATACTATATATATATATATATATATATATATATATATATATATATATATATATATAAAGTATTAGTTTTATAAAATTAATTTGCAACCATTCTTCCACTTTGTTCAATGCACGTTCAACATAGCTCATTTTTATTGGACGTCTAATCGATCATTTTTACTAGTCCTTCTCGAACCCTGCGTAAAATTTGCAAACATGAGTACTTTCCATTATAACTGAACTTCTGCATTCCATGCACACAAGAATATTCCAATAAAAGCTCATAATGTTGTAATGACTTGATCCTGGTCGATGGAATAAACTGGTAGCGTTTAAACACAAATTTTTTATTTACAGCTTTATACAATAATACAAAAAAAAACGTCCTCTAGGTTAATATGCTGGGAAATATTTACATCTAAGATAATAGTTCCACTATCATCACAAGGGGAAAACTACAGGCTGTTCGCTTATCCAGCTACTGCAGTAGCTCAAGAAGATCTGCAGATTACTTCCGGTAGATCTTTAATCAATAATCTCGAGATCACGTGGTATCTCTTCAACGGTCCAGCTCTTTTGCTCAGCACGACTCCTCGTCGTCGTATCAGCTCTCGTCCAATCTGTAGCCAGATCAGCTGGTCCCCTCTTCCTTTCAAAACCTTCCATTTTAACCTCGGTCAAATTCCACCTCTCAGGTTCGTATTGGCGCACTGGAGACGCCGATCATCCAACAATTCTTCAAAAATATTCGCAACGGTCAGCAGTAATCATGGGAATATTTTCCACTCCTCTATGCCCCAAGCAGACCCCTCACCATAGAGAAAAATTCTCATATGGACGTTTCAGTACTTCTTTCTTCAAAGGGTCGTAAAACGCATGTGTTGTTCATTATCGGAACTTTGTTTCAGTTTGGGTGGTCCATAGAAGAAATAGCGACATTTGGTGTTTTGTCTTCAAAGAGCCGCAAACACATGTGTGCTCCATTATCTGACTCCACTCAAGTCCAAAGGATAACATCAAAACGGGAGAAACACAATGCGCAACAAAGTAAAGAATCCTCTCACCGCTGGCCAGAAGTAACAATGTTCGAACATGTGTCTCTTCAAGGAGAGATAAGTTTTACGACTTCTTTACAATGCATTCATCGGACTTCGATATCTATTGCCACATCCATCTATATCCACGGAAGGATATTAATAATATAATATTTATAATGACGTATTTGATAGGAAGTACGGCTTCTAAGACCTAATAAATAAATGAATAATAGGAACGGGAAGGGGTCATAAGCGGAAATTCAATGATTATCCAGAAAAATGTCGTAACAAAACTTACCTGATAAAAGCGCAAATGGCAAGAATATCCTGAACAAACAGAATATTGTAACTCGTTTTACGTCCATTTTTGGTAATTAAGTTGCTTTCCTTCCCTATGCACTAGAAAGTTGATTCATTTCTGAAAAGAAAAATGAAGGTATGTCAATTCGATGCAATTCAGAGTAATGATCATTTTAAACCGAACAACTATGAAATTTCGTTTATTCACCACAACGAAGGGATTTTGCTCAAGGGGTTATAAAGAATACTGGGAAACTTAGTTTGAAATGAAAGATTCAATTAAAACAAATTAAATATATCTGAATTAGTTTCATTCTATGTAAAATACATCAGAAGGCATATTTTGGAAATTTTAAATGAAATTAGAATAAATAAGCTAATTTAAAATCGTAAAAAAATTCAACTTAAGACATGATTTTTTTCGTTTTACTAAATTTGATTTTTAAAAAATTAAAAATATATATGCTACTCGCAAATAGTCCATAACATTTCCATAACATTTTATAGCAAACTTTAAATCTCCGACAGCGGTGCGGCTTGAAAAAGGCCTTGATAGAGCGGGATCATCTACGCCTGAAAAGAATTGTTACACGGGATAGGCGTTTAATGATTCCTAAAATTGCTGTGAGTTTGAACGCAGGTCCATCAAAAAGTGTCCGTATACGCACTATGCACCGTAACCTAATTGATAAGGGCTTTTGCAGCCGCGAACCTTCTCGTGCACCATTGGCGACTCAGCAGCACAAAGCTCTGCACCTTACCTAGGCATGTAGGCGCCGCCATTGGATTCTTAGTGTTTGGGAAAATGTTGTCTGGCCTGATGTGTTATTTTTCCAAGCGTATCGTGTGGATGGCTGCATACGGATGTGGAGAAAATTCCATGAATCTATGGATTTCTCATGCTTACAAGGAACAGTTTAGCCGGTGGAGTTCTGTGTACAGTTAGCATGAACCATTGAGCCGGACCGTTGATGTGTCGACTATGACAGGTCATCGGTACGTAATATCCTTTCTGACCCTCTACATACATTCATGTCCTTGTGCACTTTAGACTTAAGTAATTTCTTTATTCTGCTAAAGAAAGGGAAAGTTGAGGCATCCTAAATAGAAATCGGCGCACAAGATGTAGTAAGCCAATTCCCACTCAAAGTTAACAGTCCATAACTAGTTCTTTTTGAGAAGTGGATTTATTCAATCTGAAAGAATCATCAAAATTAAAGAAATATCTCGCATTAATTTTCAGACTTATTTCGTATGAAAAACAAAGTATTTTCCTCAAATAATAATTATTTTTAAACTTTATACGGAAGGAGGAATTTTTCTATAATGTAGACGATTGCAGAATGAATTTCTGCATTTTTTCCTTGACTTTGAAAACTGGTCATAGATATGGCTGGTTGAGCGTGCGTGCGTGTGTGTGTGCACGCGCGTGTGACATGCTGGATTAATTTTAAGTAACAAAATATTAAAACAACTTAAAATAAAAACGCGTTATTATTTTTTATCACTAATAATTCCTAGGTATCTAAAATATATATGCCAGAAAAAGACATTCCTTGTATCAATTTATAACTTTCGGAAAATTATTGATCTGTATTCAAAATTATTCACTGAACTCATTGTAAAATAATCGATTCACCAATGACAGCTTAAACAATGACATACAAATGGCTGCATCACTATTTCTAGTTCTCTTCCAGCTATAACAGTTTTATGAAATCAAAAACTTAGTTGGAAACAATTTTTTGAAATATAATGCATAGTATAGAAATCTGAAAAATATTTTTAAAAATTTGTTTATGATATCTGATTTCATATAACTAGCCGCTATGGGCGACCAGCTTGCTAGCCTATATAATTGACTTTTTAGAAAAATAAACTGCTATATAATATACTCAACATCATATATACTGGCTTTATGATATTATGAGAAAGTTCAGTGGCTTTTCAAAGAAATGTTTTCCTTGCTTTTTTACCTGTTGATTCTCACACCAGCTGCCTGCCGCTTCGAAAGTGCTCATACATAAAATGTTTAGTGCTTGAACAGCAGCGACAAAATGCTACAATGATTTCATATTGCATACTTTTAAGGTTATCGGAATTCCTGCGAATTGCAATTTCATAACATTTTGGTAATTTGTCAATGAAATTATCTATTACCTCGCTTTTTCCCTCCAATCTTTTTTTTTAAGTTTTTAGAATGAAATTTACATGAAATTGAAATGAAAACGACAACTTAAAAATACCCTAAAAATAAATATTTCACTAATTCATATCCAGAAACTACGAAAATAGGTTCAAAAGGATATAGTTGAGCATTAACATTGTAAAAATATTATTAGTAATTTAGAATTAAGAAAAATCGTTAAAAAAATTAATAATAAGCTAAATTGCATTTTACAGCGATTTCCATTTACCGACCAACACATCTAATTGGCATAAAATGAGGTTTTTGATATTTCAATTAAAAAATCTAATTAAAAATAGAAATGTTATCATATTTTTAAATTAATCTAGGGGTATACTTTTTCTTCAAAAAACACGTCATTTTTACACTACTTAAGGTCCAAAAAAAATCTGGATTTACAGTAATTCAGCTGTATTAATTCAGCTATTTTCCATATTTATAATACCTATGAAGTTAATATTTAAACAATTTATAAAAACTAGCCCCCTATGAAACACTAGTTTGTTCACCCAAATGGACTCTTTAAGCTGTTAAATGATAAACATAGAATGCATTTTATATAATTTATTAAATTGAATAATACCAATGAAAAAACAATAATTCAATGAAATCAGTTTATTGCACATTTTTTAAAGCAAATATTACAAAAAAAAGCAGAGGTGAAACTATTATTATGAAGTTCATGTCACGCAGTGGAATACTTAAATCGACGAACTTAAATTCCGTTATTAAATTTAAAGACATTGTTTCGATTGAGAAACAAAATGAAAAAATAATAATATTTAAGTAAAGAATTGTACGAAGATGGAATTAATATCGATAAAAAGATAATTTTTTGAATCAATATAACACGAAAACTATTCTTGCAAAGTATTTCTTTTAGAAGATATGAAAAGCAATTTTCATACATATCTGCAGCAAAAAAATAGCCAAGATTGAGTGCAAGCATATCAGTGACTTCCCGAAGAAAATTCCTGCATTCCCCACCCAATATGCAGAATTTATTTTTAAAAAGAGATCTATTCTCATGGATTCAAAGTCTATATGTATAGTTATATGATAAGATATTTTTCTTTGAAATTTTCAATAATTTTGACACAAATATTTTAAAAAATGACTCGATAAAGGAATTTGGCTGAAGGGGAAATAAAATAATTAATTAATTAATGAAAAAATAAAGAAGATGATTTTCCTCAATGATGATTCGATCGGGGCTGATAAATATATGAAAAAGAAAGTCATTTTTGGAAGAAAAAAAAATTTAACATTCTGTAATCGAAAAATTCATAGAATATACATTTGAAGATTCTTAAGAGGTAATTGTAAATATTGTATTAACTACGAATTTGTATCTTAAAAGTATGTTTGAATTACATAAAGATCCAAAGGACTGATAGTTTACAAAGGATCGAAAAACATACCTAGAGATTACATACTAGAAAAACATATCTAGCTGAAAGTCTACTCGCAAGAAGATGGACGGCGATTGTTTGAAACGACAGTTTCTTAGAAGGCAGGTGCAAGTGACAACGCACTTCTGCAACCGGGCATTCTGCAGTAAAATCCAGACGTTTCTCTATTTTGAAGCGTGATAGGAGAGAAGAAAGCTATTCGAGTACCGCAAAGAAGAAAGACTTAAAACAAGCGCACATGTGAAATCGAGTGGCACCAAAGCAGGCTGAAAAATCTATGACATCCAGACTTTAGATATACGGGCCTCGTTACTTCAAAGTCAATTCTTATTTAACATTATAAAGTTTCTCC
Organism: Argiope argentata; assembly: GCA_026289955.1. Lineage (NCBI taxonomy): Eukaryota > Metazoa > Arthropoda > Arachnida > Araneae > Araneidae > Argiope > Argiope argentata. Next base: position 668,707 of record JAOUZG010009953.1, read on the forward strand.
CAGCAATACTTAGTACATGAAAAAAAAAATAAAAGATATATCAAGGACTTAATGTGTAAAACTTTTCTTCGCTGAAACCATTCTGCAAGTTCATGAATCAGAAATTTCATGGGATGTCTCAACAATGCATAACGTAAAAACGCTCATAACGCAACGCGCCATTCTGACTATCAACCATACGCATTTTATTCCTTAAATGCACAACGAAAAATATATTCAAAAAGCAGTCTCATATGAAAAAGTGGACCATTTTCAATAAAAATGCATTTATTATCTCAGCAAAATACGAAGATAGAAATTTAGTTCAGTTGAGTTATATTAATATTCCGTTTTAAAGCAACACTAAGGTTATTTTGGGACAAAACTTTTAATTTGAACCATGGCCAGATGACGTGGAAGACGCATGAGTTGGCACCCCGTCACTAAACCTCACCTCAACGCCAGTAGGAGGACGTCTGACCTCGGCGAATTTAACGTGCACCAGATCCGCTTACACGATGGCTCTTCGGAGGAATAGGGTTTCGAACCTGAAGCCTTTCGGTTTCGACGCTGAAGGATTACCACCCCGTCACCGCCATTCATTCGAAGATGCAAATAAGAGGCTTTACTAACAAACAGGAGAGAATAAAAAAACATTTTACTCTCACCTCATTTCACAACTTTTTATCTAAGAAGACCGTATAAAATTAAAATTTTTGTAACTTGTTATTACTAACCTTATCAGAAGCCAGCAAATTTCTTATAATTAACTACCTAATTTAATGAAATTTTGCAAATTGAAGTGTATGTATAATTGCAATATTTAAGGAAGAAAAAAAACGATTTGTTCCCTCTTTTTGGGGACACCATGCATATATCCGTACATAATATTCCCAGATATATATTAAATCCCAAAAATATATTAAAGTCTTATAATATATATAAATTGTTTTATTTCTTTGAAAAAAATAGGAAATGGAAATAAGTTATAAATTAAATATCAATAACTACTAACAAAATCTTCGCCCATATTTCATTAAACAAAACAGTAGGTCCTTTTTAATATAACCAATGAGGATGAATCAAATTATAAGGAAAACTTCATAAATTCTAAAAGCACTCAATGTACTTCCAACCGATATCTCATGAGATGTGAGAATCTTTTGAAAAACTATATTCAAAGAAGTGTTACTGTTTCACTCTAATTGAAAGGCTTCTAAGAAACTGCATATTTGAAACGGAAGGCTCATTGCCATGCAGCTCTAAGTCACAAATGACGACATTCAAAGCATGCGAAGCAAAGAGATGTGACAGCCTCAATAGAATCCACCTGAGAGGAGATAACTAGTAAAAAAAGAATGTGTAACTGATAAAATTATCTATCTTAGTTGGAAATACGCGATAATAAAAACTAAGATTTGAACCTCTATTCTGAAATATAGCAGCATGATAAAACTTTAGCCTTGATTGCCAGACTCAACTTCATCTAGATCGACAGCAACAACCACGACATTCTGAAAACAATGCATAGCGCCATTTACAGAAAGAATGCCAATATAAAGATATAATCATTTTTAAAAAATCATCCTGTAAGTTAACTGTGTGTGTGTGTTTTAATGTTGTATCTTCGTCATTAGGATACCTGTAATGAAGATGCCAGTGAACAATAGAGATAAATTTGACTATAACGTGATATCTAATGATTTTCTTCAGGCATCGTCATTCATGTCGAGGAAGATGCTGGTAGACTTTTATATTTTAACCATGGTTTGCTCTTGCGCCATTAAAACTCACATTCAGCCAACTGGTAAACCTTTAAAACACATTGGTCTTCAACCTCGAAATGCCCAAATATTTATATATATATTCATAAAAAGAATAAATACTTTCTGTCCTTTTTTAATAAAATATAATTGTTAAGGTGGTTCTACATATCATTAACATAAAGCCTTCCAATTAACCATAATGCAACAGGTGAAAATATTTGTTCAAAGCGCTTAATGATAGAAAATATTTATTAAAGTAGGACAATTTTATTAGATAAATAATTGCTGCATAGATTCAAGGTGGTTTCATTTTTTATAGTCACGCTAATAAGAAAAACAGGCATTCATTAAACTTCAATTAATGATTGCCTCTAAACGTCAAGCATAGTAAAAAAAAGTTTTAAGCACTTAAAAAAAATTTGTACAAATTGTTTTAATATACATTGACATTTTACTAAAGTTAATCATATTTTAGTTATAAAAAAAGAAAGAAAACTGGATTTTCATTAAAAAAAGTTTTTTTCATCGATCTGATAAATAAAATTATAAATTAAAAAATTAATTCTTTTTTAATTTTATTAGCTATAAATAAATTTAAAAGATATTAACGGTGAGCTTCAGATACGCAAGCAATAGATACTCCAAAAATACCTTATTATAACAGAATTAATTTTAACAAACTTCTTAATTAATGGTCAATTAATCGCATTGTCATGACATATAATATCAAATTCGAAGAGTAAACTTCTGGAAAAAAATGATTTTGTTTATTTTATCTTTGTGTGTTTAAACAAATAAAATAATATTAATGTTCGGAATTAGATAATTAAAAAAGTTCGGAATTAAAAGTTCGAAACACTCAAATTTTTAAATCACAAAAATTGTGGAGGGCAGATTTTTTAAAAATAACTTTCATAAAGACACTATAACAATTATATAATTTTTATAGTTACTGATATTTATAAATAGTAATAAAATTAATCGCATTACGAGCAGACATTCCATTCGAATATTTTTATTGAAATATTGAGCAATATTTCAGAAAACTAGTTCCTCATGTTGAATTTCTGTTAAAGAACATTATTCTCCTGATAAAGTCTCAGAAGCCATAGAATTGAAGTAATCAAAAAATTACAAATCATCAACCACATTCCCAATAAATTAACATGCGTCCCATGATTATACAAGGGGGTATAAAAAAAGCTTGGATATTCCTTCTTAAGATGTATCCAAAACACCTTCCGTATAACAAACCAGACAGACTTCAAGATGCAGTTTTTCTACTTTTCTAAACTTGCTCTAAAAAAATTATTTCCATTTTGCAAAATGATAGATAATAATTAATTTGATCACTCAGCCAGAAGCCCTTGTACTAATTATAAATGAGCCTCTTCGGTCATATCGGCGAACGACTCTTTGATGTGGTTTTCTTTACATTTGGATATTCCTTGAAAACTGCTTATAGGCGATTGTTACACTACACCTGACGTCAGTGAGCTTGGAAAAAATCTTTCAATCGATATTCTTACTGCTGTTTCCTACGTATAATAGTTTTATATTCAGCCATGATGCCGGATGTTAAGTTTCAGATAGCAGCTTGGCTGCTAACTTGGCCATTACGATTGATTGAATTCGAATATTTGGCCAATACAATTTCCTTATTCTATTCCACTATAAACTCTTTTTGATTGAAAAAAGTTCGAATTCAAGTTTTTGACGAATCTCTAAGTCTTAGAGCTCCCCGAGTTCGAAAAATACACTTTTGTAAAATGTCCAATTGTCTGTCTGTGACAAAGAAAACTCAAAAACGTTTTGAGCGAGACTGTTGACATTTGGTATAGTCTTTACACGAATTTTTCAGATTATTATCAAATTTTAAAAAAATCATTAAGAGGAAGTCCGTCTGTCTTGGTGTATGAATATAAGTTGAATAAAAAAAGAAAGAAAGATAGATATGATTCGATACAAAGATTTAAGATCAACAGTATAGAGATCAAATTTTGAGACAAAACCAACAACGAGTTGATTATCTGTCGATCTATACTTGCAGAAGCATATTAATGAGAATAATTGAAAAACGCAAAGACATAAACATATCCTATTAGGTATGGAGCTTTGTAAATACAAGTGCAGTTTTGTGTCAAATCCTTGTTTCAATCGCTACAGAAAAATGAGTCTAAGCGCAGATTCCATTTTTCAATAATATTAACTGCCTGCCTGGGATCAATAGCCAAAAATTAGCCAATGATGACACATTATATTCAGTAAAAATGCTAAATTTATGCCAAAAGTTAACATTTCATATTTATAGAACGCAAATGTCATTGAAGGCTTTCCTCGCCATGACAAGTTAAATAAAGTGAATGCGAAAAAATTCGTAGAAAACCCCACAAACTGGTGTTTTTTTTACTTGTTTTTGCTGATTTAAGTATTAAGAAGTACAATGAGATATGAAGGAGCAACGATAAGAATCAAAATAAAAAGTTCATGATTTTTGAAAACAGAACAGATTGCAAGGATTACGCCCATTAATGAGAATTTAATGAGGAGGCTATTTTTCGATAGCTGATTTCTCGAAATCTTGTTCGGTTCATGCACGAACTATAAATACAAAAGTTTGCGGGATCCGCCTATCCCTTAAATTAGAATTGAATTTTAATGGCACAAAAGCCAAACATGGCCGTGATGCACCAAATGTATGTTGAATATATGAACATAATAACAGTACTCGCATGGTGTTGTCCATGGCATAGCATCCAAGATGAAAAATTAGCTTTAAACTTAAGTCTAACCTTTACCCGATATGACATGGGCATGTTACGCAACATCCAGCAAACATAAAAATATGTTGAGGTTGAATTTCCTTCTTGTCGACAAAAGGAGATGTGAATCGCTGTTTAAGATCAGACGTAAACAAAGAAATGTATCTCATATGCATACCACAGCTCTTGCTTCATTTTTTCGCGCATGCGCGGATAAATTCAGATAGCAATTACAAAACTCCCCTTCTTATATTGATCGATTTTAATGTATAAAACCTTCCCCAGTAAATGCCCTACAAAATGGTATAAATACCTCCAATATCCATTAACTATTTCTCGAGTTTTTGTGGTTCCAACATACTGACTCTTTCAGGAGACTTCATTTTATACTATGCATAGAGATAACATTTATCCCTTAAGATAAGCAGCAGATTCTACAATATACTAAATTTCTTGTCATTGAAAAGAAAAAAATATATCGTAATAAAATAACAAGGTATGTCCTGAAAAGCAATTAAATGTGTGGCAATAATGCCCTGGAAGGCAATTAAACACAGATTTCCTCTTACACAGGGAATGTTAGCAAAGCTCACAGAAGATAAACGTTTAAGCTAATATTAAAACAGCCCAGAGGTTCAATCGGGAGTACTGGTTTTTTTTAGTTCTAACATTCCTTAAAATTTATTCCTAAAGATTTTTTCCAACTCAGTGAAAGAATCGGAACTGCTAGTTTCGTAATCGGGATTGAATACGCAGCTGGACTTCTTTAGATTTGGCATGAATGTCCTTTGAAATCATAAAGAGTAATACAGGAATGTGAATTTTTATTTATTCGTAATGCTTTTTCAAGTATGCGATCGTTTTCATGATTTCGCTGCTTAGCGAATTAACGACGAGTTTACCATCAATAAAGCATTTGAGTCGTTCTGGGAATGGCGAAAAATTTATCGTAATATCATTCATACCGACAAGAGCAGGTAATTAACTGTAATTTTTCAGACTTTGATAAATAATACTTATTAGAGAGAAAATTAGAAAGTTCCATGTTTAGAATTGCTTTCTTCCAATTTAGTTGAATCGCATTTTAATTTCTTCTCCTTTGAATGTTTCTTTTAAGATTTTACCCAAAAAAATTCATATTGTAAGATATTAAATATTTTTAATTATTTTCATTATATCGTTGACCCTTTGCGGTCCGATGTCGAGTGTGACTCGACATTCAAGAATGTACATCATTTTGACGTTTTATTTATTTGTTTTTCAAATTTAATTGTTAAAAACGCCTACATAATGATTAAGAGATGTTGATTAATTCTTCAAATTAATTCGATTTCAAAAAATTATATACATTCATTTTTCATAGCAATAAACAAATTTTTGTATTAGGTGAATATTTTTGCATCTCATTATTTTTTCGATTGCAAAGGGTTAATACAAAAAAATACCGATCACGCCACTGAATCTAAATAATTAATTGAATTTTCTACCAGGCTAAGAAAGAAAATCTTTTCTATTCAAATCAACCGGAAAGCTCATTCATATTCAAATCAATCTATAAAGGAATCAGTGTAAATATGTACATACTAATATAACATATATCATTCATTCACTGGAATAAATAAAATATTTCGATTAAAATGATTATATATATATATATATATATATATATATATAGATTAAAAATGATTTTCAGACACAAAAAGGCAACAGATATCCCATTGAAATAAAACAAGTATTCAAAGTTCTCTTTTGGGTATTTAATGCCTCCTTTTCCCCACTATTTTTTAAAAATTGGGATCAAGCGGTAGAGATTCGAATAAAAACTCTAGATCCAACATTATTAATCTGCACTTTTGAAGTGAGCAGTTTCCGTACTAATAGATGGAAAAGAATCGGAATTCAAAATCGATTGTTCCAAAATCGATTATTGCTTAGTAAATACTATATACCACAGTTGAATCACAGCAACTCATGAGACAATTCGAAAAATAATCCATCAAACATTCATCGATTTCACATTGGAAGCAGAAAAATGCATTCCCAAACTTTCGAAATAACTTACCAAGACTAAAATCAAGAACAAAGAAGAACACATTCGCATCATTTATCAGTCCATTCCATCCAACGTGAAGAACTAATTCAAGAACGGAGCGGGCAATAACATTATCGATGACTGAGAACTTGCCCCGGAAATGCTGCTGGGAATTGAAAACAGATATCTTTATCAACTTCCAAAGAGAACTCAAAATAGTACTGAGCACATTTCAGTCATTCTCTTCTCGCATTTCTATGAAAAGAGGAGTCTCGTAATCAAATGCCCCGAACACCATAATTTTTAGGATTAAAGTCCAAAATAAATAGGATTTCCGATCTACCTGAAAGTTTATGACGACGTCTGCTAATTTAAATAAGTTCAAACCTGTGATCGAACTAATTAGATGAATGCTCCTTTATTATTTTTCATCCGCATTTGAGAGGGGAGTCTCTAATTAAGCAATAAGTGTGAATCACAGGAGGGTCACACGGAAGTGGATATATTCATTCTGCACCTGAGAGGGTTGATAAACTTATTCATTGCAGGTAAAGCAACATTCTTTTTAGAAGTCGGATTTAGATATATGTTCTAACTACAACAACCAGGTGGCTAATCGGACCCACCGAAACACACATGGCAAAATTTGAATAAATTAATCGCTGCAACAGCAACATTGGTGGAAACTGCGGCTGAGCCCTAAGGCCATCACCGGTCACGGTACAACCTTTCTGCGTCATCGATGGGCGGGCCAAATCCCCTGAATTCAAAATAAGGAGAATGAAGCAGAAGACAAATCAGCTCGCCTCCCCCTGCCCAGAATATGTATGGTTACAATAAGTTCTTTTATTTCTCTTAGGGAATGGCAGCTTTGCAGCTAAAAGTCTCATTTCATCTATTTCAATAATAACAATAATATACTTCCTTATCCAATTCATGATTTAAACCAGAGCAAAAATGATAAAAATGACACGTGAATTAATTTCCAAACTAAAAGAAAGCACTTCCGAAGAATGAGGTCTCAAACTCTTAAACCCCAAGTCAAGACCTTATCTTTAGGGCGAATAAAAGCAATAGCAATTTGCTATTACTTGCCAGAAAATATTTCTGACAGAACTTCAGAGCTGAATATGTTCTAAGTAATTTATATTAGACGTGAGTATTTCATTTCTTTTCGAAAAAATGTAGAACATGATTAAAGATAGAATTTGATAATGTATGTTTCATTATTTTCGGAAACTAAGCCGTTTGTTTAACCCTTTGCACTCGATGGTGCCTCTTCAGCACAATTCAAGACGGTGCCTTATATTAACGCTTTATTTATTTACTTTTCAATTTTGATTATTGAGAATACCCACAGAATGGTAAAAAGACGAAGAAATTCAGTTTTAAACACAGACACAAATTTGAAGCAATAAACAAGCCCTAGTATATTGAATAATTATGCATCGAATTACTTTTCCGAGTGCAAAGGGTTGAAACTACATCTGTTTCTTTTCCACGTAACACTGTTACTATGTTATTCTATATATAATCCTTCGCTTCATTAGACCATTCGAGACGAGGCGTTTTTGAAGCCCATCTCCAAAGACCAACATTTTATGATCCCGAAAAATTGGAATTCAATATCCTTAAACCCATGGCACGGGGCGCAACCCGTCTCAAATGAATTAAATGCCTTGAGAAATGTTCAATTTTTTTAAAAAATTAAATATTCCATTAAAAAAAATGTTCGAGTATGAGGAGACTCCATCTCGTAAATTTACTATTCACTTTTCACTTATTTTCGAAATACACATGTAAGTGGAATTCCAACTTTGTTGAGCTATTAAAATAAAATAGAGTACAGTACAACTCTGAAGTATCCGGTTCGCGATTATCCGGATTTCATCCAACGGCTGGACCAGTTTTCTTTTATCGTCATTAAATGTGGAAGGCAAAGCATTGCATAGGCAATATCACCAAAGTAATGGAAACGGGCGTTTGCTACGAGCTAAAATGCAAAATCAGTCATCTACAAAAAAAAGACTTTTATCTTAGAGTTACCTTTTTATATCTATTACAATCATTTATCAGTAAAAAATAAAATCAGTCTGAGTAACTTTTAAGAATTAAGCCAACGATTTGCGCTAACTTTTGTTTATGTGTCCTGTATTTAAGTTAGTCATTACAGAACTTATGTTAAAATGCGGACAGTTCTTAACCTTTAACTTACTTTTGCTCTAAAAAATTCCAGAAGTGTGCAGTACAGTACATAAACTATCAGTACAAACGCTTCCATTTTAACTCGACATGTTACCGGCAACTACTTCAAGGATTCACCGGGCCGGAGGCGGATTCAATTGTGCGAGGCTTGAGAGCAATAAAAGACATAATACTCTATAAGAAGAGAGAAAATGCACATTATAACCTTGAGTTTTGGTATAAATACGTATTATAACAAGACGTATACTCGGGAGTGTACTGAATAGCCTCGTTGTTCCACGAAATTCAAAACTAACAACTGAAATTTTTAATTCAGCACAGTTATAAGTGTTAGATGTGGAGCTTGTCCTTCTGGAGTGGTTCGCATTCATCAGACGATATCTCTACCTGGGTATTAATCAGCCTGAAAACTTCAATAATCAAACAAAGGGATATTTAAATCATTCCCAGAACAGAGATCCCACCATCAGTCTTTCGTATTATTTATACACTGCAGGATACGCCTTTCCTTCATTTGTAATTTTCCTACACAAAACCCACATCTTAAAACTTTCATTGTCCTATTTTTACAATGAAAATTACTGCACTTTTATTTGTTTTGTGAAGAAAATCTTGTGGGCGTTACCTTTATTAACTACGAAGTCTTCAAAATCCTTTATTTCACTACCATAGTCGTACGCTTGTTTTTCCAGGTAAAGAATTTTATTATTGGTTTGGTCAATTCAATCTTAGTAAGGGCAAGTAACATTATATCTAGATAGATATATAGATATATATAGATATATATATATATATATATATATA
>JAOUZG010009953.1:678654-691368 GCA_026289955.1 Argiope argentata
CTTTCTATGTAAGATGTTCGAACTCGCAGTCCAAGGGATGCGAATCCAACGCCACACCAACCGGACTATCCCGACTTGACATTATTACAATTACTATAAAATAATGGATCAAAAAATTATACTAGCATAGAAATTTAAACGCCGATTGAAGATTTAAAGCCAACGGTGGCAACGCAAAGTGCGTGATTTTTCTACATAATTTGTAACAAACGAAATCGATCGCGGTTGACAGTGGGCGAATGATTCATTAGTATTCCCTATTATTTTAAATATATCGATTAGATGTTCAGGATAGAAAAACACACGCAACAAAACAAAATTGGTTGAGGGAAACACTAACAAGAGAAAAACAGCTTAGTCAACATCTTTTTTTAATTTATTCTTTTTGCGTTAAATCATTTAAAAGAGCTTTAAAAGCAAGAGGAGAAAAAAATCCACAAATCATATTTAATGCAGCAAAATGATTTTAAATAATTTTTTTGCTGTTTTGTTTCATTTCAGGTACCCACAGTAAATAAATTGGTTCTGGATTTGTTGTGTGGGCTAAGCTTTGATATACAACTATTTGGTACTATGTAATGTTGGTAATTTTTTGGTAGTGCTTTATTAGATTTTACATTGTCGTGATTTTTTTTATGTTACTGCAATCTGATGTTTCGTGCTCATTTCATTTGATTTTTTTTTTTTTTTTACTGTTGCATGTATTCCTTTCGCCTTCTTTCATTATTCCCGATTTTTTTTTCATGCATTCCATTTGTTTGCATCTATTGATCCCTTCCCCTATATTTCCGTTAATTTGCTGCAGCGATCATCGAAACCTTACTATTGGAAACGCTATTGCTGCCATTCTCGCCACATTCGGCCTTTTCGCTAAAATTTGGCGACAAACTATTTTTTTTGGCGAAAATTGTTTTCTAAAGCATTATAATGACACGATTTGATGACATTTTGCATTGTGACCAGACCCCAAGTTACACATAGACATCAAACTTCCACGTGGACGAAGTCGCGGGTAAAAGCCATAGAGCTGGTATACTAATATTTTATATACCAGCTCTATGGTAAAAGCTAGTTATAGTATAAAAATCGAATGTCAAATTTTCTCTAAGAGGGAAACAAGAGCAGGAAAATAAACGAGACTGAAAAATCAGATTTTTTTTTTTTTCTTCTTTTCCCCATATATGAGAAAGTGCCTTTTTCTCAGAGTGGGCAGTGTTCAGATACAGAGCGGGTTTTTTTTTTTTTTTTTTTTTAGCATCACTCTTTTCGATATACTAAAAAAATCAATTCAGAAACATCCATATCAAAGGCGCCTGTTATGCATGAATCGCGGGAAATTCTTTTTCCACCGGTCATCGACCTGAATGACCTCGGGGCACAGGTACCACTACATGGGAAAGATTTCACTTCGAAAATGGCAATCAATAGACAAAAGCAACGTAATCATCGGTCGCACTCGAATTAAAGAGTTACGGGATGCAAAACAGAAAAGTGTTCATTCGATATCATTACAGAATTGCTTTTCGGACGAGAAACGTTTCCAGTATTACACCAGATTCACGGTTCCCTCAATGCCGAGAAATATAAGTTCCAGAAAAGAGTTAAATTTCAAAATTTCAAATGGACATTCGGGATTTTCATGCATTTTATTGCAGTCGGGTTTTAACTGTGTAGCGATTTCTGTATAACATAAATTGCAACTTTCAAATTAATTTACAATAATTTAAAACATATTTCTGACGTTTAAATACCATTAATAATGAAATTTTAACTGAGATATTAAATAATTTCTAATAAATTTCATTCAATTTTCTCCGCTATTTTTGCTGAATTTTTAATTTATATTCATAAGAATTTTGACCATGGTGGTAGAACAGTGAATGAAATTAATAAGAGTAATGTTAGAATCAATTAAAGATAATATATATTAGAAATAATAAAAACTATGTAAAAATGAAATTTATTCTTATTTTATTTCGAGTGGAAAGATCAATAACTTTGCCTTGATGTGTGTATAATTATTAAATTATGCAATGATGCACAGAGAGACAGGAAGGTAGAATTCCTTTTGACGAATTTTGTTCAAAATGTCATAGAAATACATAGTACCAAATTTCCTTCTTCTAAAAGATTCATCGTTTTTTTCTTTTCCCTTTTTATGTACATTGACAAACAAGTGAAAGTCTGATTTATTCATTTGAGAGAGAGAGAAAACAAATAATACCCAGAAGTTCCAAAATATGGAGATTCTCAAAATCAAAATTCACGATCGAATATGTATTTTTTAACAGTAAAAATATATTTTTCATTCTTCCACCTTTGCATATCACTGACGATCTTCCACATTTGGATCGATGTCGTCATTAAGACTTTACTGCTTTTTAATTAAAAGAAAATAACTGGACGATTACTTGGTCGTTCTTTTTTTGGGGACGGGGGAGTCAGAGGGGAAAAAGTGAATCTCTCCATGTAATATTTCATTGAGGTCCTAATTGAAGCATATGGTGCAATTTTTTGTGAAGGTATCTTTAAAACCCTGAAATAAATCGTAGATTTTGGATAGAAATGAAGGTATCTTAAAACCCTGAAATAAATCGTAGATTTGGACTCTGTATGCTTTAAGGGATGTATTACTTTAAGGGAAATATGGGGAAAATAGGACAAGCAATTGAATAGCAGCTGATAGCGTCTTAAAACAAAGTAGTGCAAAATTCAAAAGTCTCACAAATGAATGTTAAGTATTAAAATGACTATACAAAAAATAAGCATTGTTGACAGCATCAATCAAAGGGGTGTCATTTCAATAATACGCTTATATAAGAGAGGCGCACATTATTTCCCAGTAACAGACATTCAATATTTCACTTCTCTTTTGACATCCTTCGATGGACATAAAAAATCGGTGGAAGTGACGAGCAAAAGCGGCACGGAAATCGATACGATCGCGTGCCGCAAAAAGAGCCGAGAAGTGATTGCCGATGGCAGGAAGCCGCAGAAAAATCACTCCGGGGCAAAAGCCCAATTCTGTGAAGGCAAAATCGCTGATAAGGTGGATAATGTGGCACCCACTTTGTGATGGCTCTGTCCTAAAAGGGGCTTTTAAAGACAAAGAATAGAATAGCGGTCGCCGATTCACGAAGAAGCACACATTAAAGAAAAGTTGCGTTCTTGTTTTCTTTGTCCTCGAGATGAACCCGACTGATCCTATTGGACAATGACCAAAAAGATGTGTTATTACAGTGATTGGCCTGTAACGCCCGTTCAGAAATTTATTTATCCAGTATATTTATTATATTAGCATGCGAAATGCTTCGGTCCTTTTATAAGTATCAATGCTTCCTTTTTTTAGAGCTACATATTTTCTTACTATCTATGAGTATCTTCATCTTAAACACAAAAGTTAATTTTCTAAATGAATGCAAAACCTTGATTTTCGCAATGAAGTCTGTCCCTCCCTTGCTTCAACTATTTTTCCCTCGGACAAATAAACTCTTGTTTCGGATTTAATAACCTTCTCGCCTTTATTCCATATAATCATTGGGTGATGCAGTTAGAACCTTGTGTAAATAGCTACTTTTTCCGTTACAAAAATATTTTGTTTCCTTCCCAAGTGTTAATAATGCATACCGGTTGAATTAGTTCGCAATTTTTAACATAAAATGTTAAATAAAAACATCTTCAATAATCGATTATATCACATACGCTATTTATAAAATCATTGGAGGTTCGTTAGTTAAGGCTGCAGAGCTACATCATCCCACTTTTAAAATTCGTGTTCTCGTTTTTTTTATATAATTTGCTTAATCTTCCATTATGGCAGTTCGATGATCGACGGAAATGTAAAAAGACAGTAAACACGTGAAAAGAGGGGAAATAATGAATCAGCAAGCAAGATAAATGTGCAGGCCAGATTGTCTACTGCACTCCCAAATGAGTGCCTTATCTGCAACTCTTCCATAGAATTGAGAGATACGAGAGCTGCAGTTAGATTTGACCTGGTTTGAAACGTTGCTATTGATTTTCACTCACTGGCATCTAAAGCTCTTTTTCTCAGTATCCAATGTGCACATATTGGTGACGTAGCGTGGGTTTGAGAACCCAAGGCGTTAGCTGAATGCGTTGTTCCCTTAGAGGTATTTAAATCGTAAAAGAATCAAAGATCACAACTACCTTCAAAGTCTCATTGCAAATTCGTCTTTACTTCAACCTCCTATCTTTCCAAAGTTCGAAAAATGGTCCAAGAAATTTTCTTTGTAAGAGTTATGAAACCGCTTTTAATCCAATTCTAGATAAAAACAAACCCAAAACCTTTTCATTTTATATGGACGAGAAGAATTAGAAAAAGTTTCTAGAATTTAAAAAAAGCAACTAATTAAATCTAATAAAACCCAATTTTGAATAGAAGACTTCACTATGTGAAATAACCTTTAAAACACCAATGGCAACAGCAGTGTCAGAAGAAACAGTGTCAGTTTTTCTTAAACTGAAGAGAATTTTAAAGAAAGTTATCCAATTCACAGTCTGATGATCCTCAGCCTTATTTAATGTACGCAAAACTTCAGAAAAAGAATTGTAACTATCAGAGTCAAGAGAAACGAATGCAAATAAATATCTTCTTGATTTAAAGTTCTTAAGGTATAAGGAGAATAATTTTCGTTGTTAAATTGTTTTAGCCGTACAATGAACTTTCCACAGACATTGCCTTTTCTTCTATTTACATATCAAAAAGGGAAAGAAAAAAAAGAGGCGGGGGAAGTTAAGGTTACAGCGGCAAATACTAGATTAAATTTGTTTTCGCCTACAGAAGGTGTTTTAATTTCTCTGGATCGGTTCCAACAAGACAGGCGTTAATACGGGAGTTAAGTAAATTGACTTGAACATCAACCCAAGAAGATCCCACCATTTTTTGTGTGGGTAGGAAAAACGGAGACAGGCGACAGTTGATATGTAATTGAGCCAAATCAAAATTTATTACGATTTTAATTATTTATATCATAAATAAGGAAAAAAAGAATTTTCAAAAGAACAGTCAGAAGAGATTATACTGCAATTTTTTATTTATAATTATATATTTTTTATTTTTGTTTATTTGTTTTGTTCTCCGTCTATATCACTTATATTCATCTCTATCTATTTCTCTTCATGAAATTCACCTCAATACTAAACATAAGAGAATACAGGACCTTCCGGAATATCGGGTTCGCGACTTTCCGGCTTCTGAACTATTTGGCCTAATATTTCAAGAACTAAAAATGGAAGTTATGAATTATATCTTACGGTTACATTTTCAAATCCGTGTATCATTTATCGGTGAAAAATACAATCAGTTTGAGTCAATTTTCTTAAGAATTAGGCCAACGATTTATTTTAACGTCTTGCTTATGTCTCCTCTTTCAAGTTAAGCATTACAGAATTTATATTAAAATGGGGACAGTTTATATCCTTTTACTTTTTCTCTCGTTATATCTTTGAAATTAACATTGCAGTATATAAACATATATAAACTACCAGTCCAGGGCCTCCTATTTTAACGACTTTCATGATTTACCGGATCGCAGCTACGTTCATATTCTACGTGGTTCGAGATAAATGGAGGGGTTGGTGCTCAATAAAAAGCGAGAAAATAAATATTATAATGGTGAGTTTTGAAACGAGTTTTGAGTTCTTAGAACAACGGTCTTATCCGGCTATTTTGTTAGTCTGCCCGCCCTTGAGCCACATTAAGCCAGATACTCGGAAATGTACTGGATTTTTTTTTGGGGGGGGGAGCGGGTATTAATGATGTCACCAATGTTTTGACATAAAGGTGAGATTCTCTTTTTTTATTTGACTACATGTTATTAACGTCAAATATTTTCAGAAATGTATTTAGATCCATGAAAAAATTCTTTACATTTTTAAGAAATTATTAAATTTTCAAAGTTTTTATTAAAACGTTTGGGAATTTTAAGAATACTATTATGAATTTTGTGTAAATTAGATGTACATATTTCTAAATTGTAGTGTAAATATTTGTAAATAGTTTAATTCTATAAAATTAATTGTAATGGAATCGCGCGTCAGCGCGAAAAGACCTTTCTAAGGGAATTTATAACAGAAGATCGCCATATTTGACCAATTTGGAGATATAGGTGCGTTGGCGGCATAATAAGATCGCTAACAGTTTTTACTACACATTAAAATGTATAATTGAAGCTAAGAAATTAAGATATGTTATTATAGAATAATGGAGAAATTTCTATACTCGTCCGGAACGAAAGAGCCCTTTCTAGACTTGCCCCGCCCACTTCAGAGGGAAGCTATTTAAGACGCGCCTTAAAGGTGGGCAGTCTATGAAGTTCGGAGGACAAGCTATACCCCCTCACCCTAAACTGACCAATCAGAAAGAGTCCTGACACACGCCACCTCACCCACCCATCAGCTGAAGCAACAACTATTTAAGTCGAAGCAGAAGGCCACGGCAATCCACAGAACGCCAAGCTCTTGACAACTTGCCATTACCGGGGTTAAGCCCATACCGGGGCTAGGTACCCCTGCAAACCATCCTGTTCCTGTTCGGAGGACAAGCTACGTGGTTAGCTGAGCTTGAAAGACCGCCTTTTCTCTTGCCACAGTACGAATCTAAAGCTTCTCTGTTATTTAAAATTAGCGGCTTAAGTAGAGTCAATCCCCCGGGAATTTTGTAGCTCGAGTTGCAAATATTTAATACGCGTTTTCAGACAATCAAATCTGCATCTTTTATCGCTTTTGTGTGAGAATTGCCATTTTCGTAACTATATTCACCGCATAGCAAAATATGGTAAAAAATAATTTTGATCATTTTTATTAATTCTATATTTTTGAGTAATTTACGTACGACAGAATGACGCCAACGTAGTAATCATTAAGCTTTAATTTAGTTAGGTTTAAATTAAAGCAAAGAAAGCATTTTTATACGACTTTAAAAGAGATAAAATTACTTGACCCAACAAACCAAAGAATCTTTTCGTTTTAAATTTCAATATAATTAAAATCTGCTATAAATTATGGCCAAAATTAATATTTTAAAAAAATTATTAAAATTGAGGGGTGAGGGGGAAACAAAATTGGAATAACAGAAAAACGTTTAAAAAATTACTTTCAAAGTTATGTAAAAAAAAATGTGCGATGATGCTAGGATGCTACGGCAACAAAGTGTCAAAATTCTATTATTTATTTGTTTTTCTTTTTACTTAGATTTTTAAAATTTAGAAATATCTGTTACCAATAAACCTCTAATGGATCCAAGAAGTAACTTTCTAAATTTCATGTTCTTAACTTCGATTATTTATGTGAGGGAGATTTCATTGGGGGGGGGGGTCTAAATTATAAATAGAAAAAATTTTCTAATATTTTAGTATTTAAGCACTTGAATTGTAAAAAAAAAAATTATTATTTCATCAAAAATTTTAAATACTAGAACTAGCATAGTGGGGTTTTCCCTTTCCTTCGGTAGAAACTAAAATTTGGCACGACTAGTCCAACACATAATTTTCACATGTATGGGATCAGTTGAACCCCATCCATTAAGTGCACCGTGAAAGAAAAACAGTGTAAAAGTAAAAAGTACACCGTGAAAGAAATCAAGATCATCGAAAATTCATGGCTTCCAGTTCATCATACTAAATTTTATGCGGTTTTCTAACCTAATTAATACCTCAACTGATTACCATTCAGTACAATAAAGTTCCTCTTATAAGTCATTCGAGTCTCCAAAACAGCATATTGAAGAGAATGATGATTGAATGTGTAAAGTACAAAAGAAGCTTCACTGCAAGTGTTTTTACAGCAACTTTTGCCTTGTTCGACATATCTTATTTGACGCATCAAATTCATCCCACTGTAATTTTGTCTTTCGTTAATCGGACCCATCTGCCCCTTCCGAACAACCATTCCAATTTTTCACTAAAAGGCAATGCGCATTGCTAAAGAAACAGGGAGCATTACCTTAATGTGTGCATCTATTTCAACCTTGATTTCTAGTTCGAATTCTTCCATTCACTTTCTTGATACATCTGGGTAAATAAATTTTATGACTATTCTCTCAAATTATTGTATTCGACGTGCGTGGGGAAAAAACTAATAAAATGCTGTCATTGTACTTGAGAAAATAACGCTTTTTTTAAGGACCTTTCTTTTTTAAAAAATCAAGTCTTTTTACAGTGCTTAAAAATAGTTTTAAAATTTAAGTACTTCTCTTGACGGATAGGATATGTATCCTTTTTCTCGAATAGGATTTGTATCCTTACCCTTTGTTGGCATGCGTAATAGTAGAAGCGAAAGACTTTTTTTTACAGCTACGTCTCTGGGATTGCGTGCTCTTGCGTGATCACTTTTACTTTGCTACGAATGGCATCACGCTATCAATTGATTCTGGAAGCTCTTCTGGTATCCGAACTCCCATGGAATAAGCGAAATCGTGAAATAAAATCTGTCGCGTTTTTATGTCATTCAGAGGATAGTACAGATGCTGTTTTTCTTCATTTTGATCGAATTTCATTCGATCTCAGTTGTGAAATAAATTAAAAACGCGCGGATCATTCATTTTTTTCGGTTACTGATAGCTAAAAATAAAACTAAGTACTATCGACAAAATAATAAGACGAATTATTTTGGAAACCAGATACACTTCGAATGTGTTTTAGAAAAGGACTGGGGAAACAAAAGCTGAAATTTAATTATTGGCAGTATGTAGAAAGCACAAGTGAAAAGTGTACCTTTACGCATATCACGGTTAAGGAAATTTTCTCTTTAATGTATTTTCATTTAGAAGAATGTCTATGTTCGGATATATCGTTTACTTTAAAACAGAATCCTATTCTCAGGTTATGTAGTGCCTGAAATAACGCATTGCAAAGCTTTTCCTGTCTCATTTCGTAGGTCTGTCAGAAAGAGATGTCCAAGTTTTAAATATGTAATGTAAGATTTAATCATTTTAAAAGAAATGATGCAGCTTATAAATAGTAGGTTTGCCTCCGTAATCTCTATTTTTACCCAACTATTTTTGCTAATCACCAGATTCACCGGAAGTAAAGGTTGTATGTTTTCTTTCAATTAAATCCCTTCTGCACATAATCCTATAAAAAAAGCTTCTAAGCACCAATTGAGCCAGTCATTGAAAATAGCATTCTTTTAGGACACTTGATCTGATCCTCGTGCGTACAAGTCGTTGAAAAAGAGACAAGCCCTAGATATCACATAGCATTTAAAATATAAATGTCCAGTTTGTTAATCTTATATTCGTTCACAAAACTAGAGTTTCATTTTTTAAATTCTTTCGATAATACACAAATATAAATTAAAAACTTTATTTTTTTGAGATGATGATAGAAAATTACGCTACTAAATCTAGGCTATCAATAAAGGCGGGCGGGCGTGCGTGCGGGCGTGCGTGAGTGAGTGCGTGCGTGAGTGAGTGAGTGAGTGAGGGTATTTGCTCATCGGTGCGAGTTCTTTACATTTTAATTAGTTTTCTCGCAATAACTTCAAAAGTATTATCGCACAAAAATCAATTTTGCATCTTTTTAAAAGATGTATTTTGAAACAAACAAATTTAATGATAATGTGATTTTTTTTTCTTAAATTTTGAAATTTTTAAAAATTACCTTTTTGCCTAATTTCCAACAATAGATGATACTGTTGCCATGAAACTCAAACCGCTTTCATTGTTTCATTAACTATCTTATTGCGTGATTCTCTTCTATAAATAAAGGATTAGTTTAAATGCATTAAAATCCATTTTGTTTAATATCTGCGAAGTTTAGAAACAGATTTTTAAAAAAACTGAAAGTACAATACCATGAAATTTAGAAAAAAGATAAACGTTTCGGTTTATTATTATGTTGTTTCGGAATGAGAATTGTGGCGTCAACAAAAATCCGAAGGCGAAAAATAAAAATTTTATTATCTGCACGGGCATCTCAGAAAATCAGCTTTTATTAACGCGTTGCCATCGTATTCACAAAATCTCTGATTTTAAAAAAAATAAGTCAATGTCTTTAGCAAATAAAACGTAGCAAAATGTCATTTTGAGAGCGTAATTATATGAAATGAAATAAATAGGAAATGTGGTATTTTTTCCAACAATAAATGCGAGACAAAGTTCTTTTGGATCGTTTGCAATACTAAAGTTACTCATTCTATGAAACGATTAAAACGAATAAAAATATAATTTAACTTGCACGAGCACGTGGTGCTTGGCCTTTCAAGAAATTATGCTCTGATATGATACATTGAAATGTGCGTAGCAGATTTCATTTTAATATATTTTTTTTGTGCGTATGTGCTATATCTCCATTAGAAACGTTTATGCAAACAGCGAATAGAGCAAATATGAAACAATTTAAACAACACGGTTTCAACTTCTGATAATTTGTCAGAATCATGAATACGAAGTTAAATTTATACTATTTAAATAAAATTAAATATAACGAATATTTCTAACAAGTTATCTGACCACCAAAGGTGACTAGATATATCCCGTTGGCAAGAGAAAGACTCAGCAACGTCACGTAACTTTACATTAATAAAAAGAATTAAAAATCTATGAAAATTAGAAAATGCAGCCAGTAATATTTAATCCAGTGTCTTAGAAAAAATAAAGTATTTATACTTAAAACTGATATGTAAATATTTTTGTGCTATGTCCGTGTGAAAATGTTTATAAAAATATTTACATTCGTGTACGTTTTGAATATTTACATAATGAATATTTTGTAAAACTTTTTTATTGTATAAATAAACAGAATACATGAAGGTAAATATTTTTTTTAATATCCAGGATATCATAAACATGAAGTTATATCTAACGATTCAACTAAAATTCTGGCGAATCAGCTGGTCGCCATAGTCCACTAGATCTTCCTAAATGGTAAGAAAACGACGCAGAGATGTTAGGTGACCAAACACTAACAAGAACGATTCTAAAATCAACAATGCATCCTATAATCTTAAAACTAAAGTCTTTGAAAAGGTATCAACACTTTAGCATATAAAACACTTTTTTCCAAGGGGAGCAAAAGGTATTAAAAGTTTGACAAATATCTCAATTAAATACTTTAGGAAATAATTAATTCTAAATAATAAATAAAAGAATCATCGTAGTTACCTAAATTGAACCCCCAGAATTTCACGTCGTAAGTAAGGTAAAAGCATTTTGTCGAGGAAATCATTGAGATAGAGCTTCAAAAAATATTTAATTATCAGCAATCATTCATTCCAACGAACATGGAGGTCGTCATAGGCGGTTATTATTTAATTAAAAAAATAAAAATGCTTTGAATTTCATCTCAAAAATGAAACCTACTAAATAGAAATTTTAAAAAAAAACTATCAAATTTGAAGGAAAAAGTTGCACAATTAAATTGGTATCCTTAAAAAGACAATTTTTTTTTAAAAGAAATTAAATGGTCTAATACTTAAGGTACGTTTGTGAATTTTCCTCTCTCATGGCAAACCCAGTGATATGTTTCACATAACACAACAGTGTTAGACAAAAAATTGTTCTTCCTTGCAAAGGTAAAGAAAAGCATTTATTTTTATGTTCGTTCAGTCATAAATGAATTGGTCCCTGTTGCGCTCAATTGATAAATTATAAATTACTCCCATTTGCAACCAAATTCTATTGCCCTAAACATTACGCTAATTGAATTAATATTTAATGGATTTTCCAGAAAAATGAACAGTTTTTCATGGAATGGATTCGTGCCTCATCTCGTCACATCAGTTCTCTTATGTTTACAAAAAAAATCAATTAGCTCACAGAAGAATTTAGCGCAATTACTCAAGCGTAATTAATAATCAATACGCCAGTTAATGCCTATATAGCAGTCTGCATAGACAAGATAAAGAGGGATGACAGTGCGTGATACTATAGTACAGATTAGCCCCATCCCTCTCCCTCACTTGAATCAGAATTTCGGTCATCATTTAGAAAAATGAACGAAGGCTTAATCGAGCTAATATTTTTCTCCGCGTTTCGGTAACATTTAAATAAATACTACTAAAAATACCCAGCGTTGCGTGAGATTAAAATCGCTTCCAGTATAATATTTTTAAAGCATAAACTATTTTCGTATAAAATAATATACAACTAATTTTTATGGCATAATCTGTGAAATTTATAATTAATGGCTGAGTAGTTAAAAATCTTAACATCAGCCCAGTAAAGAAATATAAATAAATTTCTTTTTTTTTTTAAATGAGCTATATAAGATATTATAAAGTATTAATAGCAGAAAAAACTGCAACAAAAAATGAATTGATATATTTGAAAATTTTAAGATGGCATAATTTTTATCATGAATTCCTCCGCAGTTTTTATGAGAAGAAAAAAGAGAAAAGTTGATTTAATGACACATCATTTGAAATCACGGGTATCGTCGAACATTATTCATTTGCTAGAAAGAACTTTATTTTTTCTCTCCTCCGTCACTGATAGCTGACTTCTGCCTACTTTGGCATTGTTAAATAACTACTCAAAGACAAATGGAATCCAGGTCCAAATGTATATAATATAACAAAGCAAAAAAATTTAAAAATACCGGTAGAAAAATCTAAAGTGCATATTATGATGATTAAACTTTTTTTAAAAAATTAATAACGATTGGAAGTAATGTCGAGTAGAAACGAAATCAATATAATTGAAATGTGTAGCAGTTGCATTATTCTCGCCTTCTCTTTTGGATATTAGTTAAC
>JAOUZG010009953.1:700000-710586 GCA_026289955.1 Argiope argentata
AGTTCTGGATGCATCCATTTTTGTGGTCATCAGTTATAAGATGTGATTACGTATCAATAACAAAATAATATGAATTACTAAAAGGAATCTTTAAGGTTCATCCTAAAAAAGTAAAACCTCAAACCGCATATTATTCTAACGTTAAAAACTAAAAATCAAGAACAAAAATTATTCCATGTTAATTAATGGTCTTTGAAAGTTAGACAACATACAAGTAATATAAAATACTAAATTTTCATTATATAAACATCTATAAAGGACAACCCCTGCAAAATATTTGTGCATTTTAATTGTTTAAATGGCTCTTACTACTGTAACCTTATATGGGATATCTTTCAGATATCAATTCTTTCAGCATTATTCAACTGAGTACAGTCCTTTAAAAATTTATTTTCAATTTATATCCTATTTTTTTAGCTCTTGTTCAATTCGAAAATCTTTATCTGCCATCACAACACCATTCGGTTCTAATACATCCATCAGATGCCTTTTAATTAAAAAAAATCCTTTTCAGATTTGGCATGATGGCTCCTGAAAGCATTATGACTATCATATTTAAAATATTGTTTTTCTTATAAAAAATGGAAGTCATTTGATATTCTGTGGGATTACAAGGTTTCTATATAGGAAATTCAGTGCAATAAGTAAGGACTCTGAAGTCTTTATTTTCAAAACCAAACTGTTTTGCCAACTGTTTTCCAAGGTCATTAGTTAGTTTCAATAACTAATGACCTTGGAAAAAATATAGGTAACAATTTCAATTTTTCTTACAAAACTTTTGTTATAAAATTAAAATAGTTTGAAACAGTAGAATCTGAAATTTGAAACAAAATAGATAAAAATTCATTTGAAATGTTAGTCCTTATTTTAACAGGGAACAGAACATATAAATCAACTGGATGTTTTGACATATTTTATTTCTGAAAATCCCCTTCAGAATTAAAAAAAGAACATATATAGAGAAGAACTTTTCAGTAATGAAATTTGTCAAATCCCTCATTTTTTTATCATTAACAATATTCTAAGGACTGAATATATCTCACAGAATTCTGAAGTTCTTGCAACTGGTTTTGAAAGTTATTGATTTTGTCGAATATTTCAGAAAAAGTAATGATCTGAGAAGAAACAGTACATTTCAATGACCTTTATCAATAAAATTTAGTTAAGATTTTGTTGGGAAAATGTAATGTAATATCCATGTAAACAATTTAAAATCTTCTAAACATATTAACAATTATCAGGAAATTTCATCAAATGCCAATAAAGAAAATTAGAAATGCATTGACTGTTTTGTTTAATTCTCCCCATTTGTCTTTGACGACAAATCACTTACCAATTTTTTTTCCTGCAAGAGGGTTTTCTAAAAAATATTGAAACAACTTTAGGTTTCAATTTTTTTTTGGTATTTAGTAAATGGAAACACTCGGTATGAATTCTTTAAAATAAACGGAGTATATCACCGACTTCGAAAAAGGCTTACAAACTTCTATTCCAAAGCTAAACCCCCAAGTCAGGATTGCTGAAAGGAAACAAAAAAAATTATCATGGCAATAACGTTTGTGTTTCGCATTAAAGAATCCAGCAGCACATCAGAGTTTCATCTTTTAACATCAATAAGAGGAAAGAAAATGACTCGAAATTAAAACTACAAATGTAAACAAAAACTCCGCTTCATACTAGGCGGAGGGTGTTACAGGCACATTCACGGAGGAAAGCGTTGTGGACGAAGAGTCAAATGCCTTGCACAAAAGTTCATGACATGTGACTTTTACGTCACATGAATTAACCGCATTGGTGACTGGAAGTGTGGGAGTATTTTTATTTTCTATCCACTTAGTTATGGCTACCGGCAACACTTCTGTTCTGAAGGCTGCAAATAACAAATATGAGGTGAACATGGTAAGAGTAAAAATTTCTCTATTTTAGAAAAAGAAACCAGAAATCTGGTTTTTCTAAGTAGATGCAAAGTTCTCTATTGCAAACATCACCCAAGATCAAACTAAATATAAGTATCTTGTTGCACAATCAGAACCGAAAGTCGTCGAAAATAAATGGGATACAAGCCAAAGTGACCGGAATCATAAGTATGTAGCTGCGGAAGAAAGATTGCTCAATACTTTTAAAAAGAGTACTTTAAAAGGCATTTTTGGATGTAGAAATCTCAGATGTTAATCTTATCCCTAGTAGCACATGATATTGTATAATATTGTAAAATTTGAAAAAAAAATATTGTATAATATTGTTTTACGATATTAAAACAGTGTAAAATGTGAGACTTTTGTGATATTGTCCAATATTGTGAGATTCGAAAACACAATATTGCACGATATTGTTTTACTATATTGAACAACGTAAAATGTTAGACTTTTGTTATATTGTTCAATATTGGGCAGTAATATTATTCAATATAGTTCTTCAATATTATTTAATATATTTTTACGATATTGTATAATACAGTTTTACTATATTATAAAACATTATTTCCCAATATTATTCAATGTAGTTTTTCTATATTATATGTAATTTATATGTATACTGTCATCTGTATTAATAATTTAGATTCCTTTTTTACCTAAAGAAAGAATGCAATACAATACATTTTCTTTTAAGGAAAAAAAGGAATTCTTTAGCTTCATAATTCAAATTTAAGGATTTTCAGTAAGATTTATTAAAAGCTACAAACTTGATTTAAAGATATAATGGGTAAGTTCATTGGAAATTAAAGGTTGACAAAAAATTCTTCCTCCACTTTTACAATACACCCCTGCTTCAGAGTATTGATAATGTATATTAAATATTTTTGAAGTTTTTGTTTGTTACTGTAAAATTCTATTAAAATCCAGTTTAAAAGATTAAATATTTCGTTAATCTATTACAAAAATATGTTTTAAAGTATTTATTAGTTTCATTAGTCAAAAATAATTTTAATAAAATAGGTGGGGACTTTTTTTTAACAAAGCAAAGTTCACAATTGCATTAAATAATTTTTTGAAAATTTCATTCTTTTAAAAATAAATACATTTTAACTATAACGAATTTTAGTTGAAATTTTTTTAAATTATAATTTTTACAGAGGAAGCAGAATAAACAAATTCTTTAATATATATATATATATATATATATATATATATATATATATATATATATATATTGATTCCACATTAAACTAAGATTTGAATTCAAAAATAGTTTCTTAAATATGAATAATTTGAATGGAAAATTGAAAAGAATGATCCTGTGAATAGAAGAACAGGTATTAACACCCTTAAAAATATATTTATGCTGTAAAGAAAAAAAGACATCAAAACCAATTGCTATATATAAAAAAATTGATTAAAGATATAAAGAAATCGATTCTTTCTGGTTGTCAGCCGATTAATTTAATGTAATCACTTTAGATAAAATTAATAAATTTTCTAGTTTTTTGGTGCAAGAAATACCAAAATATGATTTACTAACTTCTGAAACAAAACACAATATTTAACATTTACATAACTACTACACTCTGTTCCACCCTTAACTTGGCAGTAGAGAGTTTTTTATGCATGTTCAATCGCAGTCGTTGTCGGGGAAACTGGGTTACTTTAAAGGACAAAGTTACTAGGATTGCAGATCACTGGCAAGACTTTATTTTGCAAATTTTTCACCAATTTTTAAATGTTTATAGATTTTATTATCATTTTAAATCAGAATTAATCCAATACTTATTTTCATTATTTGTTCAATATTATTCATGTATTATTTTAATAAATCATTCAAGATATTTACTTTCGTTTCATCATTTTTCAAAAGGAAATACCAAGTCTTTCAGTATTGTGTTAATCGTAGTTCGGCTAATGTTTTTCACAAAGATACATATCTCTATCATCGTTCATATCTTTTTAAACCTTATCTAATCTTGGGATCTCATTTCTATGAAAAAATGCGCGGAATATTGGTCAACTATGGGAGAATATAAAATCCTCATATTTTACAAGCCTTGAATGTTTACCTACTGAGCCTGGTCGCTTCTTTCGAGGGGTACTAAAAGGACTGGATGTTCTTATTTTTTCAAACGGGAAAACTTCGAAACACCTGTAAGCTGCCAAACTTTATCAACTATCTGATTGATGGAATTTTGAGGATTTTATACTCTGATTTGAGAATAAACATGTAATGTTTCTGCGTGCGGCACTTTTTATTGTTTTCCCTCATCTTTAAGGTGTATACAGTGAAATCGGTGCCAACACTTTTTCATACATATTAGAAGTGAATAGAAAAATGAATGAATATTCAATAATCTAAACTAATAACTACTAGTGTGATTAACAGTATCAAAAATATTAGCTAATAAAAAAGCTAGAATAAAAAAGTACTAGTGGTGGTAAAGGCTCTATCACACGGCGAAATACCGTCAGCACTTTCGTCGACAGCTGTCTATTTGTGCCCGCAGGCAACCGGTCAAGCAAGATTTCCGCCATCGTCAATTTTTTTTAACCGGCTTGAAAATGTCCAAGATAGTGACGGAAATATCGTTTGCGAACGAAATTCAACCAATCATATGAAACTTTGGCAGTGACGCAGTGTGCCAAGAATAGCATCGGTTGGCGCTACTATAATACTAAATATGCATGCATTTAATCTTACATATTACTAAATACTAAAAATAGTTTCGACAGAATGAAAAAAGGCGAAGTGAAACTTCGGTATCTTTTCCACATTCTGTGGGGCAACTTAATGCCCCCACTTAAAAAAAAATGATACTACCGTATGGGAAATAGTTATCTAGAAGGATCTTCGAATTTGAGATAATAAATAAAGAGTAATAAAAAGTTATCTAGAAGGATCTTGGAAATTGTGATGGAATTTTCAGAGATCCAGCAGGATATTTTTAAGTAAATAAAAAAATATTAATGCTGATGTGAATTGTTTTCTTTTTCTGAAATATATTTGACCATATTCAATCTTTATTTATTCAAATAATAGTATAATCTTTTGATTATAGTAATTTCTTAAATTGTTTGTAAACAGCTTCTATATAATTTTAAATTTTTAACGCCAACGTTAGAGTGAAAAACATAATAGTGATTTTAATACTCAGATGTTCCTGCAATGTTGCAGGAATATAAAATATATTTGGTTTTGACAAAAATATAAAAATGATCATACTTTTATCATTAGCAAAAAACTAAATTACCTTTTGTATGATAGACAGTAAAATTTAGGCTTCTTTTTCCACATTTTTCTTTTAAATTTAACAAATTAACAATTAATTTAGAATATTTCTGATTATACATTTGCATTGAGAAAGATGCATAGAATAACCACACATTTGGAAATGGTCTGACTAAAAAACAAGTGTTTTATTTCTTCTTATTCCTGATATAATGTGAAAGGTTAAAAAAAATTTTTTTTTTTTAATGTTTGGCAATTTGAAATTTTACGAAAAACCTGTTTTTTTAATATCGATGTAAAGATAAATGAAGTTTTAATACTATAGCTTTGGAAAAAAAACTAAGGAAAATGCAATAACATATTTTGGAAAATTATTTTTGATTAATATTATTGAATGAAAATTATTTAATGATTCCTATTTTTCACAAATACTGGTAATAAATCCTCAAAGATTTAAAAAAAAGCTCTGTTGTTGCAAATAAAATGAAAACAAAACATTTAACAAATTTTGTTAAAGAGTAATCTTAGAAAGGAGTGAGACTAAATAGTGTAATGCCTTAGAATTTATCAAGTGAAGAATCATATTCAATTAATTGTCTTATAATTTTGAACTGGTGTTGGAAAATAAAAATTATTTAAAGGAATGATAAATACAAATCGAGTCCAATATACATTTTCAAAAATTATTTTTAAAAAATAAAAAGGAGGGAAAAAACATTCAATCAAATTTAAAAGAATAAAAAATACTTCTTATTCAATAATATGTGGTAATGTTTTTAAATCCTGTTTTTATTTTTAATTAAAATTCATAAAAATATGTTCTTAGTGAATTTTTATGTCCCAGAATCAATTTCTTGCCATATTTCAAATTCCTAACTTTAATTATTTGTACTGCACATCTAGACACTGTAATTTTTATTTTTATATACACAAAACTTAAAATTTATCGAGATGGATCCAACAAAAATCAGTTTTCATATAGACAAAAATCTTTAGATTTCAAAAGTTATTTAATTTTATTTTAAATGTATTGGCACTCCTCTTCTAATTTATTTAACAATTTTTGTTTTATTTGCACTTTTCTAGAAAAATAAGCACTTTTAAGGTACTTAAAAATGATTTTAAAATTTCAGCACAATTTATGATGGTATGCGCCTTTTAAGCTTAATTGAATGCACACCCACAAATCATTTTTCTTTTCAATATATTTTTGTCTTAAATTTAATATTGATAGCATAAATTTATAGGAATTTATAAAATACAAATTCAAAAGCAGTATTTTTTTTTTTGCTTGTCATTATTACTACAAAAATAATTAAAAAACTGTTAATAAGAATAATTAAAACGTTTTATTATTTTACAGATTTCATTGTTATTAATTTTGATAAAAACATTACAATTAGTTGAATGGTACGATAAATATTTACAATAAATAACAATAAGATTGATACTATTAGAGATGAAAAAGACATTCAAAGGAAAAAATGGCTAGAAAAGTATTTCTAAATTCGATAAATGTACAACTTGTCTCATTTTAAAATCCTTATAATATTCATGGTATTAAGCACTCAAAAAATTAAATTTAGAGCTGAAGTGATTCAATTCCAATAAATTCAATAATCTGTCAATAGAATTGCAATTTATTAAAGCAATGGAATTTCATTGCATTGGCTTCGTAATTTACATATCTACAAATTCCAAGATAGTTTGAATTTTTTAAAAAAATTACAAGTATTATTGCTACCATGGGCTTTTGCATTCATTGAAAGCTAATGGGATCACTTAAAAAAATTATCCCGGATTTAATTATAAATTCAAGCAATGTCTTCACTAGAGTCTCACGAAGTACGAAATGAGAAAACTGATGATATTCACTAAGAAGGAGAAACGAATAAAGAGCGATAAATACACCATAACGTAACCCTAAGTTTTTTGGATTACCAGATAGCAAATCCTCAAGTGACGTGACTTTCGTCGTCGTTTGCCGACGAAAGTGCTGACGGTATTTCGCCGTGTGATAGGGCCTTAAGGATTGCGAACTATGTTGGCGGGAAGGTTCAAGAAAAGGGCGCAATATATTTGACCTTGAAGATTAGTTTTTACGAAAGAGGAATATATTTCTTGTCAATCTTTTGTTTTATTCGTTCGTTTTATTTACAAAATACTAAACAGGTAAGTGCCTCTAACTTGAGAATAATTTTAAATACATGTCGATAAAAAAACGATTTATGTTATTTCTGATATTAATTGATAAAATTTGGTGAATTTTAGTTATTTCAAAGTCAAAATTGATGGGGAATACTTTGCCTGCGTGGAACGTCACATTTTCTACCTTTTATAATACTGCCAAGTTAGGGTTAAATAGAGTACTATAATGGCAAAAAGCACCATGCATAATGGTTTATCCAAAAGCCCAACAGTTGCATCTTAAATGATTCGATATAGCCAAATGAAAATTAATATCTTTCCTTGAAAATGAAATTACAAGACCATGAAGATCACATGCACAGGACGACATCATTTAGTTACAAAAAAGATGGCCCACATATACTGAGATTATCCCTTTTTAAATGGTACCACACCGGATCCTACTCTTTACCAAAAACTAAAAACTTCCATCACATTTTAAAAGGAAAGAATATTTTTTAAAATTAGATTTACGTAAATCTCATAATCAAATTTCCAAAACAGATAAAATAAAAAAAAAGCTGCAATAAGACCATTTCGACTTTTTTGAATGTAAAGTAATAAGTTTTGTCTTAAACAACTCTCCCTTTACGTTTCAAAGATTCGTTTATGAAATTTTTATTGATTAGCTTTTACTTTTCAGTATTTGGATGCATTCAAATAAATTCGGAATTGCTATAATTGTGGCTCAATGTCAAATTTTGACTTTGATCTATTAGAAAAAAGACATTGAAAACTTACAGTCGCTTTTCTAAGACTTATATATTAACCACATCATAATAATAAACAGCCAATATTCGTACTGCAACAGGCCCTTCCCTTAGTAGTACGCAAATACTGTACAATATTGATCAATATTCGCAATATGGTTTAATATTGTGGAATATTGTTTACTATGTAATATCGCACAATATTGTACAATATTATGCTACAGAATGTGCTTCCTGGGTCCGTAATTATTGTTCACCAATGAAATAGTGCTAATAATACAGTACATTTATTTCAGAGAATGTGAGAAAGATTTGAGAGTATCATTCTCCCTATTTATTTAGAATTGTTACGAATTAGTAATACTACTTTCCCACGCAGTAAGCGTGTTGGTAAGGGAGATGGTTTTAAAGATATTGCAATATGTATTCAAAGACACCAACTCAACGGCTTTGGAATTGGAATCCACCAAATTCAAGAATCTTGATGATACCTTCATTAGGATTCGAGTTCAGTGGAGTCAGTAGTAAGCGGGTAGAGACGCATGTGTATGCAACCAAAGTGTCTCTTGGAATGTTTATCTATTGTACATCTCTCTGCCTTTTGATGTTAAAACTATTCGCCCCGAAGCATTACTTTAGCTCTTGAGTGTATAAATATTATTTAGTGTATATTTTGACTGTTTTTCCTTGTCTTCATTATATATTTTTTAGTTTAAAATAATGTTAGCTTTTACCGAAACAGTTAGATATTTTTTAATGGATTGCCATCGGGCAGATTTTGAGATTTTTCCGCAACAATATATAACGTGCCATTGTATTTAATCACATTATCAAGAGCTTGGATGAGGAGCATTCGTTTTATAGTGAATTTCATTACATATTCGAATTTTCAAAATCCTTTGGAACTGGAACAATCATTGAATATTTCCATTCCTACGAAACAAAAAGATGCAAGAATCCCTTTAAAGACGGATGTGATGTTTATTAGATCATTGATGCTAAGATTTTTAAACAAATTTTTGTAAAACTAGCAGCACCAGGTGTGGAATTCCAAGCTTTTTTTTAATAACATATCAGATTTACTGTAAGTGAATAGGAATAATAAAACAAGAAATACCACCTTCACTATAATCAAATGGAATCAGCCCATGCACGATGCTACTATCAGCTGAAAGATTGCTTTGATGAAATGGTTTAGCGATAAAACAATTGTTATGCTGAATGAGATATGAAACATTCAACTCCTGGCTTGAAATATTGTAAAACATGTAGAGTATCGAGTAAAACGTTCTAGAATTTGTACAAATAGTGCAAATTTTTGTCCTAATAATTCCGAAGTAAATAGCCTTTCTAATACGAAAACGAAGTCTTACGGCATATTTTTTTTGTGCTTTGCAAGCGTGAAATAAAACGAAGTGTTTTTTTCTCACAAAACAGAATTTTCAATTTCTGAAATGTGTGAAGAGATAGATTCTATGGGAGATAATAAGTATTTGTCAACAATGATATCAATTTTGCGATTTCTCTTATAACTTCCAAACCTCTGCGTGTCAATGTATTTAGATAGGTTTTTGTAGTCAGTACTTTTGTCGATTGCTCCATAATTCAATTCCAATACATAATTGTTAAATACCTTGCATTGCGCTCTAAATTTGACCAATAATGACCCGGCAATGATCATTTTCAAAGGAAGAATAAGAAACATAGCAATTAATGTCATGAGAAATAGATGCAGAGAAGATAAAGAGATCGAAATTGATCTAGTACAAGTGGCATGCATAAGCTTCGAGATATTAAGTTGGGAAAAGCTGGAATTTGGAAGCCATTCTATTAATTCATTTCTTTGAAATGATTTATTTGATTCCCAAACAAAGAAAGAGAAGGATATTAAAGTCAGCGAACATAAAAAGATGGACACACATTATATATATATATATATATATATATATATATATATATATATATATATATATAGTTACGTTGTTAGCGTAGCGGGTTCGGATTGAATGGACTTTACTTGAGGTCAGTCCAAACAAATTTATTTACAGGTATTTAAAGATATTTACAGGATGGCTTAAAAAAGTAAAACTTCAGATAAACACAATCCAGCAGTAATCAGTCACTTACAGCATAAATGCAAGCCTTATGCATAATAAACACAGTTTGCAAAACAGCTATACTATCGCACAGCAAACAGTAAATCACAGCGAGCTTAATAACACAACGTTAACAGAAAACGCAAACACAGCTCACTAATCTGCTAGTCTAGCTAGACGCTTCTCTTCTGAGAGGGGAAAAACTAAACTGACCCCAGCAACTCGTCCCTTATATAGCCGAGCCAGCGATCGCGTCGAAGAAATGCGCCGCTTCATGAAAAATCCAGAAGCTACCAGACTATTCATTTCGCCAAACCAACCTGGCTGACACGAAGCTCCTTTCCAAGCGCTGCCAATCTTGGCGTGCCCCCACGGTGCTCGCCCACTCGTAACAATATATATATATATATATATATATATATATATATATATATATATA
>JAOUZG010009953.1:710686-758514 GCA_026289955.1 Argiope argentata
AAAAACGAATATGGTAGAATGATTCCAATTAGTGATACACTCAACAGTAACCATGCAATTCTTGCAGTTGAAATTTATTATAAGGGCTAATTTTTATCATCATTAATTTAACTAAGAAATCCAGAATTCCGATGAAGAAAAAGGAGGAACTTTTAGAAATTTTCTTGAAACCTCTAAAGTTCCACTATACTTAAGCCACTTCCAAAATTATGGGAAAATGAAAAAAACTTGAAGGAAATCAAAAGGAAAAGACCTAAAAAGAGAAAGAGACACAAAGAACCAACCAAAAAGCACTAGCATCCAATTGCATTAAGATAGCAGATGCTTTGTAAATCTTTTCTAGTGCTTTTTTTCTTTCTTGGTGGAGAAAGATTTGCGCCACCAATATAACTCATGGTGGTTAAGTTATGTGACTACGATTTAAACAATTTTTCAACCATTCCAAGGATCATATTTATTTACTCTTCCATTTTAATTGTAATCGTTTGGAAGACAGAGTCAATTTTCATTCATTTTAAAATGCATAGTTCCCATTTTTTCGTTTATTTGCTCTTCGATATTTTTTATAAGTTTATTTAGTTTGGTAGCTGTCACGTAACTAGATTTCTTTAATTGATTGTAAATTCGTCTCACCTCAGCAGTTATGATATGGTTTCAATAGCTCTATGAATGCCGTCACACAGATAACAAATCTTTAACTCTTAGGAAACCCTTGAAAAGTGCATGAAACTAAAAAAAAAAAAATGTGTGCAATGGTGTGGACTGTCAATAAAAAGTAGCAATATTTTATTTGTAAACCAAACCTTTATATTCATCGGAAGAGTATACTAAGTTTCGCGATAAGAACTGGAGATGTCTCCCGAGAGTCAATCTGTTTCAGAAAAAGTCCCATCTCAACAATTCCAATTTCATTATTTTTTATCAATCTTTCAGAAATTTCTCTGAGCGAGACTTTAGTTTGGATATCTTTGAGGCGAAATCAGGTGATTATATATACCCATATTATATCCATCGCAACTGGAATGTTTGCTGTAGTATCTAGATTAAGTACCTTTGCTGCAAAAACAGGATCCTGAATTGTGAGAATGATTTTTCCCTTGCGAGCAAATTTCATATTTTGTATGCTTGCATGACGGTTGATTTTCTCTTTAATAAAATCTTATAAAGTGAAAAGGTTCATTTGGAGGGTTCTTAATTTCGATTCCGTATTTCAAATCACGATATTAACTTCTTTCTATTCATTTTCCTCAATAACTAAAATCAGTTTTGGATTTGGGGATTTTCCATACCCCTAGTAACGCACAAATATTGTACAATATTAATCAATATTTGCAATATTCCTTAAAATTGTGTAATATCATATAATATAGCACAATATTATACAATATTATGCTACAGGATGTGCTCCTGGGACTTGAAGAATTTTTCAGAAATCTAGGAATGCATGGGGTTTACAGAGTTAGAAATATAATTTTCTTCTAATACAGCAACATTTATATCACACAGCTATACTAAGTTTCGAAACAGGAGAGAGAGAGAGAGAGAGAGAGAGAGAGAGAGAGAGAGAGAGAGAGATAATTTACAGGTCTCACCTTTTAACTCCAAATATTAAATGCCAATTGAAAACAGGCCTCTAACAAAGTAAAAGGAGCAAACTTTTTTGTTTAAAAAATAACAATACAAAACTTCTGAAAATTCAAAAGTGCCACCTCTCCTGAAAAACTATCCTCACTCAACCAACACTTCCTTCCCTGGAATTTTCCAATACAATGTTTATAAAAAAGAAGTTCTAGCATTGAATATTAAATAAGTGAAACATTTCATATACAGTGAAGTAAATTTCTTCTATGAATTATAGTACTACATCGCGCAATAGTATTTATATTAAATCCACTTTCCTAGCCAATCAGTGATGGGAAGGGATTTTTAATTTCCTCTTGTTAGTAGGAGTTTTAGCTCTCCTCTCAAGGTTGCAGAATCACTAAATTCTTTTTCGGTCGCTAACGTTAACTGCATTCTGCAATGAATGAGCTTGAGTTTGCAGATTAATATCAGGAAAACCA
This sequence comes from Argiope argentata, assembly GCA_026289955.1. Classification (NCBI taxonomy): domain Eukaryota; kingdom Metazoa; phylum Arthropoda; class Arachnida; order Araneae; family Araneidae; genus Argiope; species Argiope argentata. Next base: position 712,750 of record JAOUZG010009953.1, read on the forward strand.
ATTCCTGTTTCTGATTTGATAGTATTTTAATAATTCCGGTGGTGCGAACCGAAAGATTGTATATATTTATTGTAAAATCACTTATATCAATGGATAGTGCGTCTGCTTGCCCGCCTTGTCCCAGAAAAGCTTTATTCCAAAAGCAGCGCGGTGTTACTTCTAAGCATTCTCAAACACTAAGGAAATCTGGTATAATTTAAATAAAATTTTTAAACTCTTAATCCGAATAACTGTACTATATTTAATGTTATATTGTTAGAGTGTCTATTGATGATCATGTGGCTCTGAATATAGTTTGAATTGCAAAATCAGTTTAACTTTATAAATTAATTTTGAATTAAAACTTTTCCATATAAGTTTTTTTAATGAAAAAGAAGTCGTTATAGCATGCTTTAAATGTGAAGTTTATTTCGTAATTATTATACTAAATGAAAATATCGATGAATTACCTTTCAGAGCTCTAGATTTAAGTTGTTTTTCTTTAAATATCTGTTCAATATTGATCTGACTAAAGAATGCAGTACGAACTCGGAATTGTAATTTTTTTAAAGCAATAATTACCAAATGTGAAAATTTAACAGTATTGGTTAGTTGTTATTGGTGAGTTTCTAACTTTTTTCTTGACAATGGCGAACAATGTAAACCATATTATTTAATGTAAGAATATTGAATTTGAGAAACGTATGCTATATTAAGGAAAATTTTAGCATTTTGTATGATTGAACACATTAAATATAAGTATGTGTTGTATTTTACAATTTTCAAATTGGAATATATTTTGCATATTTAGGCTTTTCTTAAAATCATATACTAAATTATTTAAGATACGCTGTTGAAAATAAATAGGGATAACTTTATTAGCAAATTGTTTCATTCTTTAAGTCATCGAAGCTGATATCATTCGCTAATCTTTTTAATTAAAATAATATTTTTGTTACTTGTGCCTATTTTAAAGTGGAGCCAAAAGATGCAAAAATAATTGAAATTCTTTACTATCATTTTTAAATCTATCATTATTTTGTGATGTAATTCTCCTTTTTAATTCTGCATTTGATTTTCCAATAATTATTGTATAATATTTATTTCAATTCAAAGCTTTTTAAGAGTCTTATCCTAAAATTCTTGCTTCCATGATGTACTTTCAAAAATGAAATTAAAAGAATTGTGCATATAAAATATTGATTATTTATTTATTTTTAAATATTTGATAGTAAAAATACAAACTTTATTGCTTATGAATTATGCTTATAAAATATTGTGATTATTTATTTTTAAATATTTGGTAGTAAAATTTAAATTTTTGTTTATTAAAGCATTTTTATATCTTTCTTAGTATTTATTCACATTCTCAGTCTTTTATTATGATGGTTCTCTGTCCATTTTTGGTTTTTGCTCTTAAAAGAATCAAACCGCTTTAATTGTAAATCTGATCCAAGCTATGAAAGATATTTTCTATTTACCATCTATTTCTTTTTTGGTTGAGCAGGTTACATGTTTTCTTATAAAAGAGGGAAAATAAATTTATTACAGTTACTATATCAATTATGCCTAAGGGAATATGGAAATATTCTGTTTTGCAAATGTTTTTAGAATTAAGTATGGAAATGGTGTTATAAATGATTAAGCTAGAGAAATCCCATTATTAAGAAAAAATATTAATTTCCTTCTCTCTACTATGAAAAAAGTAAAGATTTTGTTCTCTGTAAAAAAATAATTAATAAAAGAACACAATTACTGATATATATAATATAATATAATATTAAAAAAACCAAAACTTTGTTGCCAGATATTTTGCAAATGTCTGATGAAAACTAATCTCAATGAAAGATATTGTAATATATAAACTATTGGAATTAGCTAGTATTTGTATTGGCCAGAATTATAATTTTTATGAAAATAGTATAACTGATAATTTTCATAGTTTGAATACATTAAAAATTTACTGCTGGTGTGTTTTAAAAACTTGATTTTTTTAATGCGGATTAAAACAAGAGGTCAAAGAAAAATAAAAGCTTATTTGTTATGCAAAAGATATATATAAAAAGACAATAACTGATTTAAATGAATGGCATTTGTTTTCACCATAGCAATTTTTTAGTGATTAATTGCTGGCTTGTGTTTAATATAGAAGTATGAAATAAGTTTATTTATTGTGTTAAATTGTATTTATGATTTTAAAATTGTGTCTACTTTTTCATTAAATAATTATGGTGCCTTTATCATATCATGTATATGTGAAGTTAGATATGTTCATAATAATAACCACTATCCATTTTTCAAAGTTAGAATTTTTTTTTGTGTGTGTGTGTTAAGATAAAACCAAGATACTGGTTCTGTAGATGTTTAATTTTGTTTATTGGAGACATTTTTCTTATATTTCTGTAAAATGGCATTTTCCATTCTTACTTCATTAATAATGTATATTTTTTAAACTCAAATAGTGAGTTTTGGAGCATTCCATTATAGTTATTTCCATCTTAATTCCATGTAGATTTTTTTCATAACCATTGCAGTTCTGATTTTTGAAGTCCTGAAATGAGCATTAGCCATTGAAGAATTATTCTTTTAGTTTTGGTTGGTCTTTTGAATAGCTTAAATATATTTTTGTTCAGGGCAATTAGTTTCATATGAATCTTTGAAGGGTGGGGATAAATGAAGTTTTAGTTTTACTTGCCTATTGCTAAAAATAGGAGCTCTTGTTAAAACCTTTTGGGATTGCTATGTCTAGTTGTATTTCTCTCACTCTCTCTCTTTCCCCCTATTTTCTTTGTTTTTTTAATATTTATGTTGAGTGTTATTGTTTTCAGAACAAAATTATATACTTATTAATTAATGGTGAACAATCTAACAATTAATGTACTGTTTTCTTTGTGAAGTTACATCTTTTAATATTTAGTGAAGTTATTGTGCCTGGTGGTCAAAGAAAAAAGTTTCTATCTCAGTTTAGAGACATACTAATAGAAAGTGGAAATATGCTCTTTTTATTTATGTGACTCATCTTTCACTTGCTTTTGTCTGTTTAAAAATGAGAAAATCCGTCCTTTTTAGAAATAATTTCATAAATTCATGTTAGTAATTTTAGCTTTTCTACACATGGCTTCTTGTTTGTAAAGCATTTGTTAGTTATATTTCAACGTCATGTAGTGACTTTCCATTAGTGAATTATTTAAGTATTTTTTATTTCAATTAATTTGTATGCAATAGTTAAGAATTTCTTAACAATATACTGGAAAGCATGCATTTGATTCACTAAGGACTTTTAAAGTAAAAACGCTGAATGATTCAAGGCTTTCAAAATAAAGCAAAATGTTCATGACTTTCTATTTCAGTATAATGGGAATTAGGCTCTTGAGCTATTTAAATAAAATTTACTATGCTCTTAAATAATTCTTTGCCTTAAATAATCACAATGCTTCCAAACATATTAACTATGAATATTTTGTCATGTATGGAAAAGTAATTGATTTTACAAATGCTTTGCTACAAATCGTAAATTGTAGCTTTACAAATACTTAAAAATGGCATAAAAATTTAAAAACAAAACAAATGCCATTTCAGATGTACAGAAAAAAAAATTAAAATTTTATCTATTTACTTATTGAAATAACTCCTTAACTGACAATAGCAAATATCACATATTGTATTCATAATGTATTAACCTAAATTTATACTGTATGCATTTTTTTCTTGGGAAATCGATTCACAGTATCAAAAAAGGTTGTTGCCATAAAAAATTTTAATATTTGTACAATTTTAAATATGTAGACAGTCCCTTATGGGAAATTTTAGATACAGCATTTATTACTACTTTTAAAATAGTATTTTTAGTACATATAATGATCTATTGAAAAATAACTATTTGTCTCTTTTCTTTTTCTGTGACTGTTTATGGTGTCATTGAGAACCATTTTTTTTTATTAAATAAAAACTTAAACTAGGGGGGGGGGCACAAATTGGGCTTCTGAGGCCCCAAAGATTTAATTTTTTCAGATGTGGTAGGTAATAAGCTGGACCATGTACATAAAAGTATGAAATGCATAACGATTCAAAACTTTGATATATTTCAAGAAATAACTCTCTATATTAAAAAAAAATAATTAAAAATATATTACAGAAAATTGGTTTTTCATTGAGAGAAAACTTCAGCTTTAATACTTACATTTATGAAAAGTTCTGAATTCACCACTGGCAAATAGGACATTTAAATTATTAAGGTAAACTTTAAAAAAAGTTATATAGTTAAATTATGTTTGAAGAAATTAAAATGTTGATTCATATAAAAGATTTTAACAATCAATGTATCAATGCAAAATTTTAAGGAATAAACTTATATATTTTTTGATAGTATGGGGGAAAAAACGACTAGTTTAAATTTTAATGTATTATGTAAAGTAAAAAGTACACAGGAGATAGTTATTTTATTCAATTTTTATTGTTACTTATATCAAGATATAGTAATTATTTTCAAGTGTACAGAGGTACTTTATGTAAAAAAAGAAAGAAAAGAAAATGAGTATTACAGATATTTAAAATTGTTTTATTTACTTTGATTACAATGATTAATCTAATTTTGTTTTTTATTAAAAAAGTAAAGAGCAAATTGTGTTAAAATTGGCTCTTGGTCTTGATTCTTTATCCATTTCTTGATTTTATTATTTAAGCTAAATGAATAACTCATATTTTTATTGATTTATTTCCTCTGAATGTAAGTTTCTTTTTCTTTTTAGGATATGAAAAAAATGATATTATGAGCAACTACACAAAATTACGATTTGAAAAAGACTTGACAAAGAATTCGAAAGCCTTAGAAAAAGGTAATTTTTGATTTTACTAAAAACCATTGAAAACAATTCTATGCTGTTTTGTAATGAAAGATATTTTGAGTTGATAACAGTAGAAGTGCTACATCGTGTATCATTATAAAAATGCCATGAATATAATTGATGTATTAGATTATTCTGCCATTCATTATTCTAATATTCTTAAATGTACAAAATTCTATTTTTTGTGAACAGAATCGGAATCCTTAACATTATTCATCTGAACTTTCTCCTCTTGCCTTTCTGTATACTTTTCCAAGCATATGTACATAAAAATCTTATTGTAAGCAATGAAGAATTACTGTTTGTCTCCTTTTGAGTATGTGTAGCAGATGGTCATCAGTATGTTTTTTTCTGTAATGAAACTGCCAAACTTGGCTTAGAATTGGAGCTAATTTACTAATTAGCATGCAGTTTTTTCCTCCCATGCTTAGTGGGTGAGCTAGTTTGAGTTATTACAATTAATCAGAGAGTAAATTTTTTTTCCATGGCTAACCTAAATATTTGGAAATTACTACTATAAATGAATTTGTTTGTGATTTCTGTTTTAAAGCCCATTCAATCTGAATTCATCGGAACTGGAACATTATGAATATTACTTTTGTGAAAATGTTCTTCCTGTATTGGATGATCTGAAATTTTTTCCTTTTTTATTTGGGATTTAGTTTAAATGAATATAAGTTTCTAAGAATTTTCAATTGAGAATTAAAATCAGTTTTTATATTCAATATTTTTTCTGAAAATTTATTTGTTGTATTTTGAATAATACAATAGACATTTATTCAATTCAGTATACAATTTTGTAAAAAGTAGATGTTTGTCATAATTTTCTTAGCAATGGAATTTTTAATCTAATTTAGTGAAGTCAAATTTACAGTGAATGATTGAATAAAATGAAACATATTAAAATAAAAAATATATTTTATTCATTATTAAAAAGAAAAAATGTTATTTTTAGTAAACTTTGTAAAAAAATAAAAAATCTAATTTAAAATATTTTTTGAAGAGAATAGTATTAAAAATTGTGTAAATTATAAAATGAATATTCTTTGTAGGAAATATTACTTGAAATCAAACTCTGGATTTATATCTGAGGTTTATGAGAGGGGGAGGAGGTATTTTTGTTAGCTAATAGCATTCTCAAGTATATTGTAAAAATGAAAATATGTTGCTTCATTGAATTTTATTAACAAATACTTTCAAGTTTGAAAGGAATGCCCTTCAGTAGGGGATTGCTTACTGATAAGAAGGATGTGAAGCAACTTGCAAAAAAGTGAAACAACTTTTTTTTGTCTAAAATTCTTTGTAAACGCTGTGCCTTTGGTGAATTAATTCTTTTCATACTGAAGGAATGAAAATACAGCATAGGATTGAATGCTTTTTACATTAGAGCTTTAAGCTTTTATTCATAAGATAGCTGGAATGCCAGCTGCTGATTAATACCAATCCTTCGAAATCAAATATTATTTCTTAATGGAATATTTTTGGTATTATTTGAACTATTTATCATAGAAGATGAAAATTTTATTTTTGATGAAATTGCAAATGAACTTATTGCTGAAGAAATTAGATTTAATTAAATTAGCAACAATTAAAAATAAATGTAAGAAAGATATTACTGGAATATAAAAATTTGTTAGTTCATGTTATATCAAATTGTGATTTCAAGATAATATGAATAAAGAAATTAAAATGAAACAAAATTATGAAAATAGTTTTATAGATTAATTCAGGAATCCGTTAAAAAAATATTGGGTGTTTGATACAGTTGTTAGTATATATTTTTGTGGTTATCTTAAAAGTATTAAGAAAAATTTAAATAGAAATCTTTTGCAGGTTATTTCAATATTGCACTAAGTTAACCCTTTGTACTCTTCTGGAACAATTTGAAAGGATGTATTTTGTTCTGAGATGTATGGAAGGATGCATTTTGCTCTTCTCAAGGGAGATCTTGCCTCCATCTACATCTCACGTATTTTTAATTACAGGTGAAAAATGGAATCAAATTTTGCTGCATTTAGGAGAAAGTGTTATCTTGAAACATTAAACAGTTGCATGTCTTGAGATGATGGCAACTTTTGATTTGTTTTATTCGTATTTTTTGACATTTGGATAAAGGCTTTCTACTGTAAGGGTCTCTATCCCATAAAAATGAGGAAAAACACCAAATAAATTACAGTCTTTTTTAATATTTTGTTTTCAACTTGGATAATGTTTAATTGCTTACAATAAATTTACTTGTTTATAAAAATATCAGTTTAATTACTTGTAGTTTAATACTAAAAAAATATTATTAATGTTTAATTCCATTAATTTTTCGTAAAGTAATATATGCTTATTAATTTCTCTCAATTACTGGTAATAGTTTACGTTCATTAAGATTATCCTCTGCAAAATAAGACTGCAAACAGTTTTGATGAATAGAATTTTTCTTATTGTGTATTTTAAGCAGGGTGTACTGCAGTGAGAATTTGTTGACTGTATTCTGATGTTTTTGTTGAGAGTTGAGAATCATCTGCTTTTGTTTAAGAATCTGAAGAGTTTTTGCTTCAAGGTTCATTCCAAAATAGCACCAGTGTTTCTTTAAAATGGGACATTATTAAATGGACTGAACCAAACCTAACCTGAAGAATTTCGAAATGTGAAATAATTTAGATTGAGAATGAGAGATAGCAGAGTATCAGGAAGATTGGTCCTTCCTGATACAACTTTGAGATTTTTAATTGAACTATATAAACAAGACTCATTATTATTCAGATATGGATATTAAAATAATCATTTGATTGTAATTATGTAAATGTTATAAACCCTAAAAATTTAGCAGGAGCTTGAAGTACAAAATTTTCTTAAGTAGTGTAAATAAATTCTTTTACTCTAGATATCAGCTGTGCATACTTGTATAGTTCAAAATTTGATCTTGTAGCATTACAGGATTTTAATTTGATGTGTTACTTTTTTCTTTCATTTTCCTAGAGCTTCACTTGCAAAGACTCGATCAACTCAGACTCCTAGCTGAAAAACTTAGAGAAGATGCATGGTTATATCCTGATATTGAAACTAATCTAGGAATTTAGATAAACAGTCAACCACATCATAGGAAAAGCAATGTCCTCTTGTGATCCTGTGGTGTTGAATTATGAAAACTGTTTACTTAGGCAGTCTGATGTTGAACTGTTAACCCCACCTAATTGGCTTAATGATAACATTATTGCTTTTTGGTTTGAATATTTAGAAAATGAAGTGTACAAAGACCATAAGAAGGTTTTAGGATTTGTCTGTCCTCAGGTTGTACAGTACTTGAAGTTTGGTCTTCCAGAAGATGTTAAGTCTACTATAGAAGGGCTTGAGTTGGATACCAAGCAGTACATTCTCTTCCCTGTGAATGATTGTCGAGCGCAAACTGTACCTGGGGGTACTCATTGGAGCCTTCTTGCCTACAATGCATCAGAGAACTTATTTGAGCATTACGATTCTTATCCTGGAAGTTGCAACCTTCCTGTAGCAGAGAGCTTGGCAAAAGTCCTTGCTATGTTTCTTCGGAATTCATTGAAGGGTGGGCACCCGCCTGTTATACAAGAGATGCCATGCACCCAACAAGTGAATACCTATGACTGTGGAATGCACGTGATCTGCAATGCTGAAGGTTTGTGCAAGAAATTCACCACCAAAGACAAGAGGCCTTTGATAGATATAGTGCCTTCAAGTGTGGTTGCACGTTCCAGAGAATCTCTAAAGGCAATAATTTATTCCTTACGAAAATAAGTGCTCTAAGACAATCAAATATGTAACGTGAGTTATTGAACTTCAATCATATTACAAGATGTCTATCATTCATGAATTTTGATTTAAGGGACTAGGAAACATAAAATGTCACAATTATTTTGAACTATGAAGAGTTATCCGTTTCAAGTGATCAGGGCTTGAAATGTCCTTCTTTACTATATATCTAAACAAAGTAGACATTCTTTACTAATGTTATTAATCTATAATTAAAAAAAAAAGCATTTTTTGACACTTTATGGGATTTATCCTGGTAATTATATCGTTACTACAGTATTTGAATCTAGAATATACTTATTTTTATTGATTTTTTTTGTTTGCTTATTATAAAGACATACTCTGAAATTCTATTTCTTTTTATGTCTTTTTTTTTTTTCGACAGCAGCAGATTTGGAAATTTTTATATGTTATGCATAAACTTTCCAGATATTTTTTTGTACGCATGATTTAAGACCCAATATTTGCATTCATGGTAAACTTTTTTTGTGTTTGTTTATCTTAATTTTTTTCTCTCTGAATTGAGTTGCATTTTAACCAAATGAAGAATTTTAAAACTATTTCTAGATTAAAATTTGGATTTCAAAATTAGTTTTGTTCTGAAAAATTTTTGGTATTTTGTAATTTTTTTTCTTGTGATTTGGTAAATAATTTGAGTCAATAATTTGTATTATGTTGAGTATATGCTAAATTTATACTATTTAATGAAACTAAACATATTTTTTTTAAAAGCAAAATAGATTTACTGTAATTTCTTGTGTGTTATCCTTGGCAACATATATAATCTGCAGGTGCTACTTTTAGCTCTGACAATTGGGGAACAGTAGATAATTTGCAGTGGCAGATTATCAATGACAACTTACAAGATTTTTAACTGATGATCTGCAGAAAATTACGTTAATTCAGAAGCATCCATCCATCCATTCCTTATTCTAAATGCTTTTTAAATTCTTAATGAAGTTCCTGCAGTTCCTAGTGCAATTTGATAGTTACATACAGTTTGGCATTGTCTTGATAAAATAAGCTTCTTACTATGTACACGATAAATAAATTTCCTCTGTGAAGTAATTGGAATTTGTTTTCTCACTTCTTGCTTATTATTTTACTTTCGAGTTATTAATAACAATTTTTGCCTTTACCTGTTGTTAAATCATTACATTTTTGTAAGAATAGTTATTAATCTTTTGTGAAGTGTTTTTTAAGCCACTTTTTAATTAAACTCTTTCTGTTTGATTAATTTTTATTGAAATAAGTTTAATGGACATGAAATTATTTTTTTAAAAAAATTCTAGATGCACTTAACTAAATACATTTCATTTAGGCATTTTATATAATTACCCCATGAAAGCATATGAACAATTTGTTTAACACAATTTTTTTTTTTTTTTTTTTTTTAATTTTCTGGTTTGGATATTCCATTATAAATTTGTAATATTCATAATTGAATATTTATTCATTGAAAGAGTATGTTATTTATTTCTATGTTTCTTCAAATTATTCAGTTGCACTGATTTTCCATATTTGTATTTTTCCTTAAGGTTTGCTTATGATTTTGATTTTTTTTTGTTCATTTTCTTTCTTGTTCAAAATATATTCAAGCAAATCTGAATGCCGATTCAAATTTACATGAAAGAGATTATCGTTATATTATGTAATAAACTTACTTTGCAGAATGTAAATACTTGTCTGGGAAAAATGAAATATTTGAATTTGGAGCATTATAGGTTAATAAGCAAAATATTTGTGTGAATTATTTTTTTTTATTGAAACATAACCTCTTTTATCTGCATTGAAAAAGAAACACATTGATTTAGAACATATTTATTTACATTTTAATACATTACAGTTCATGTAAAAATTTGTTTACACATCATTAACATTAATATACAATTAAGTATTGTTTTTTTCTGAAAATTTATGCTTATATAAAATTGTTTCATAGTTTACATTTTGTTGTGAAATATTCTTTATTCAATCTACACTGCCTTACTGACTAGAAAAAATATTGTAATTTATTTTTAAATTCCAGTGTTACACATATAACCGTTATTTATTCATTATTTTTTTAAGTTTTAGGTTAACTTATATAATGAGCCTTTTAAAGTACATTTACAAAATGAATTCTGGAATATGTTTTAAAATCAACATTTGTTATTTTCAACTAAGTTAAACAAAAATAAACATTATCTTGAATTTACAGTTTTTTTAAAAATTAGAAATGAATTAAAATTTTATTTTTGGATACTTTCAATAAATCTATTCTTGATACAAAAAAGTAAATGCAGAAAATATTACTTAAAAGCGTTTTTAAAATTAGATGGAATTATTATTATTATTTTTATAATTACATCATAATTTTCATTTCAGTTCTTTCTAAATAAGATTTTAACTTTATTAAGATGGTTTCAGTCATTTTAATAAAAAAATCTTCTGTTCTTGTTTAATGACTGTAGCTGTTTTACATTCACATTTTTATATACATTTTTAGTTTACAATTTACATGTTCATTCTGTCACTCTTTTGACCTCTTGAAGGTATCTCAATTTTTACTGTTCTGCCTTTCCTCTTTACACCTCAGCTTTTGGGCTTTATATCACTAAGAGGTGGATGAATCTGCTTTTGATGAATTGTCTCTCTTAGTCTCACCATTCTGATGCTCAGCTATTGTCCCTGTAGGATTGTTCTGCAAAAAGAAAACTTTTACTTAATTAGAACAATATATATATATATATATATATATATATATATATATATATATATATATATATATATATATATATAATATAAATATTGCATAGAGAATTACATATAAAGTGAATTTCTGTAATCTGAGTCAGCAAACTTTTACTTGATATTCTTCAACCTTATCTATGCATGCAAATTTGTATTCACTTAGTTGATAAGAATTAAAAGGTTCAGTTGATCAGTGAAATGAAAGAAGTAATGGTTTAAATATATTTAAAAAATCTTGGCGAAATATTTCGTATTGAAGTGGCCCAATGACTATCCTATAGTAATGCATTCTATAAATATTTGGACAACCTCAATTTTGTATTCAGAATTTGATTTGAATGATAGATCTGTTGAATATCTAGATTGTTGAAATATGTAGAAAAATATCAGTATTTCGATTGAATATGAAATATTTTCTGAACCCCTCTTGTTCAAATCCAATTAATGACATTTTCACAATTTTGAAACTGAATAATTAATCTAAATTAAAATTGAAAAAAAAAAGTTTTAATTAATAATGAATATATATTAATAAAAGAAATTTATAATTTTATGAAATTTATATACAGATAAGCAATTTTGCCTTAAATATAGTTCTGTTACTGAAATATTTGTGTAATGATATTGTATCTAATTGCTTACAAAAAGAAAGCAATTATATTGAGATCTTGAAATTGCTTATATTTATACTCTTACTCTCTTTAATATTTCTTTGATTTATACATTTATATATTCAATTATTTGTACCTTCTCTACCTATTCTCAACATTTTCTAAATTGCTTTAGAATTGAATTACAGCTTCTAATCACTATTTTTAAATTATGGTTTCAAATCGGAGGTACATGATTAATGGTCAAGCAAGTCACATTTTCAGTTTATGTTCCTGCTGTATTGTTTTAAATATATTAGCTTTGTGTAAAACAGTGTTTGCAGAGATCTTTGGTTAATAGACTCATTGAACTAAATTAGATTTTTTTGTGCTATGTATATCTAAAAATATTTTAAACTATTCCTTGTTATAACTTATAACTATTTTTAAAGGCAAAACCATATTGATTGTAATGTTTTTAGTATGAAAGATTTTTATTGAAAAATATGATTTCAAAAATGAAGAATGAAAAAAGAATTTTTTACTCGGAAAGAGAAAAAGGATAGACCTGAAATACTTATTGCTGGATATGGTTTTAAACTAATTTGTTCTTAAATAAACACTTCAGATTTAGTCATTTGATAATACATTGTTTACCATGAATAACCAGCAGAACATATATAGAACATGGAAATAAAATTAAAGATTGATTAAGCTGGTTGAGGGTTGATAATTTGCAACTGTTTTAATGCATAAGTTTGGTTCTCAATAATTTATGTGTAGTAAATAAAAATACTGCATTCAAGTAAAAGTTCGAATAATATATCATTAAAATTGTTTACACAACGTAACATTCTTATTAAATTCTAAACTTATCTTTTGAAAAGAAGTAATCAGTGATGTCAACAGCATGAATTTAAAAAAATAATACTAATTTTAATCAGTTGGATTGCTGTAAATTCTTAAGATGGTTTCTTTAAGCAAAGCAAAAGTTAATTCATTTTAACAAGGATTCTTAGGTTTTGTTTTTATGACTGCAAACAATTAATTGTATTATCAATTATGATTCTTAATATGATTTGATGTGGGGGTGGATGCTCTAAAAGCATTATATTCATATTCAAGTACATCATTATGTTTGTCAGTCATATTGCTTTAACATTATATAGTTTTACTAAGTTTGCTCCTTTTTATTAGACTTAGTGCATGATGAAGCATATATTATGATTTTAGTTCTCCTTTTGCATCAATGACTTCTGGGAAGACTTTCCATCATTTTTTGATTGGAGGCTATTGGAATTGACTTTCTTGTTTCCATCAGAACTAAAGTGAGTGCTTGCAGTATGGATGGTCGATTAGACTGGTTAATTAGGTAATCTGCGCTCTAATTCGTCTCAAAGGTGTTCTATGTGATTTACATCGGAGCTCTGAGAAGGCCAGTAAAGTTTTTGGATACCCATTTCGTCAAATGTGTATTCAAAGTTGGGAGTGCAGCCTTTTCCAGAATGTCCATATACATCTCAGAATTCATGTTTCCAACCACACGAACTAACACACCCAAATCAAACCACAAAAAACACCCTCATACCATTATGCCTCCACCACCAAACTTAACAGTCGACACAATGCAGTCACTAAAGAAACATTCATCGGTCATCCGCGAGACCCAGACGCGTCCATCCGACTGTAAAGCGAAATTCATCACTCCAAATAACAGTTTTCCACATATCCAATGACGGTGAGCTCTGCGTCACTGTCATTGGATATCGCGGTTGCACGACTATTAAATCCCAAGTTTTTAAAATCTCAATGAGCAGTGCTGCTGCCAACACTGATGAGCCTTAAAACTCCTGGGTAATTTCCACCAACGAGGACTCGTGATTTTGTTTCACTACCCTTTTCAGAGTTCTGCGCTGCGTTCACCTAGTTTTTTCGGCCTACCCGCTCGTTTTTCTGCAGCTTCCCTGTCTCGACGCTTTAACTTCACAATTACATCGTTTACAGTGGATTTATGCTTTTGTAAAATATGCGTAATCTCAGTAACTGATTTCCCATAACGGTATCGTCCCCCTCTACTGCCACGATCAAACTCACGAAGGTCCTTTGACTCATCTATTGCCTCACAAACTTATACATACAACCTGCACACCATTTCTAACACTTTTATAGCTTTCGATTACGCATCAAATTGTGTCACCCGCCCAAAGCACTTTTTCAAGGGGTCTGCATACTTTTGATCTGATAGTTATGCAGTATAGAGAAAGTATAGTACTGTCAGAATTCAATCTCGGGTTTTTCACATATTTCGTTTTAGACTTCCCCGAGTTCGAAAAACGCATTTTTTAAAAAAATGTCCGTTCATCTGTCTAAGTCTAAGGCATCCAATTTGCAAATTTGGCTTCTGTTAAGATGTCTGTCTGGCTGTTTAGGTTTAAGTAAACATGATAATTACAAAGACGAAGGAAACGAGATAGATAAAATTCGGTACACAAACTTAACACATAGTGTAACCACCTGTCAAATCTTGTGATAAATCCGAGAAGGAGTTGACTGTTGTTCAGTCTTTTCTCTCAGATACATGTAAACATAATAATTCAAAAACGCATTGACTTAAACATGTTAAATCTGTTACGGGTTTTGTGGTAAGTGCAGTTTTGTGTCATTTTTTTTGTTTTGTTTTGTTTCAATCATTTAAGAAAACCGCTTCCTAAAAATAAATTCGATTTTCGAATGCTGTTGTAGCATGTCAGGGATTAATCGTCAAATAACCTACCAAGAATACATGGTAGAAAATGAAATAGCCATATGCAATTTGATTTTTAATTAAAAGAAAATTGTTGGTTTCATCGAAGTTTTTTTTTCTCTTCTTTTTTTTGAAGCACAGAACGTGGTGTTTTTTGTTTTTGCGCGAAGCTGGATTAATAATATGTGTGTTCGTATATGTGTCCGTTAGGTATAAAAATTTCTAGAGAGATTTAGGTGCGTTTTTTTTTTTTCAAAATTGTCCAAAAAACTTTTAGTCTGGTAACCCTCAACCAACTATGTCGAGTAAGAAATAGAGAAGCAAGACAAATTTTTTTTTTCAGATAGCGGTTGAAATGAGCAGCATGGACTCGAAATCATTTGTTATTCAGTGAATTTTCGAAAGAATTCTGACAATCACACTGTCAGAATTCCTACTGTGTTGCACATGAATTTTCTAAATATTGGTTATGAGGTATTTATAAAGGCCCTATCACACGGTAAAATATCGTCGGCACTTTCCCCAACAAACGACGACGAAAGTGACGTCACTTCAGGATTTGCTGTCTGGTAAACCTAAAAACTTAGGTTTACGTTATAGTGCATTTATCGCTCTTTATCCGTTTCTCCTACTTAGTGAATATCGGCAGTTTTCTTATTTCATAATTCGTGGGATTCTAGTCAAGACGGTGCTTAAATTTATAATTAAATCCTGGATAATTTCTTAAAGTGATCCGATTAGCTTTCAATGAATATAAAAGCCCATGGTAGCAATAATAGTTGTAATTTTTTTAAAAAACTCAAACTATCTTGGAATTTGTAGATATGTAAATTACGAAGCCAATGCAATAAAATTCCATTGCTTTAATAAATTGCAATTATATTGATGCATTATTGAATTTATTGGAATTGAATCACTTTTGCTTCTAATTTAATTTTTTGAGTGCTTAATACAATGAATATAATAAGGATTGTAAAATGAGACAAGTTGCACATTTATCGAATTTAAAAATACTTTTCTAGCCATTTTTTCTTTTGAATGTCTTTTTCATTTCTAATAGTATCAATCTTATTGTCAGTTATTGTAAATATTTATCGTACCATTCAACTAATTTTAATGTTTTCATCAAAATCAATAACAATGAAATGTGAAAAATAATAAAACTTTTTAATTATTCTTATTAACAGTTTTGTAATTATTTTTGTATATAATAATGACTAGTTAGTAGTAGTAATAATGACAATTGTTTCTAATTTATCAAAATTAGTAACAATAAATTCTGTAAAATAATGAAACTTTTTAATTTTTCTTAGTAACAGTTTTGTAATTATTTTTGTAGTAATAATGACAAGAAAAAAAAATGCTGATTTTGTGTTTGTATTTTATAAATTTAACTAATCAATATTAAATTTAAAACAAAAATATATTGAAAAGAAAAATGATTTGTGGTTGTGCATTCAATTAAGCTTAAAAGGTGCATACCATCATCGATAGTGCTGAAATTTTAAAATCATTTTTAAGTACCTTAAAAGTGCTTATTTTTCTAGAAAAGAGCAAATAAAACAAAAGTTGATAAATAAAACAGAAGAGGGGGGCCAATACATTTAAAATAAAATTAAATAACTTTTGAAATCAAATGATTTTTGTCTATATGAAAACTGATATTTGTTGGATCCATCTCGACAAATTTTAGGTTTTATGTACATAAAAATAAAAACTACTGTGTCTAGATGTGCAGTGCAAATAATTAAAGTTAGGAATTTGAAATATGGCAAGAAATTGATTCTAGGACATAAAAAATTTACTAAGAACATATTTTTTTGGATTTTAATTAAAAATAAAAACAATATTTAAAAACATTACCACCATATGATTGATTAAGAAGTATTTTTTACTCTTTTAAATTTGATTGAATGTTTATTCCCTCCTATTTATTTTTTTAAATTAATTTTTGAGAAAGTATATTTAACTCAATTTGTATTTATCATTCTTTTAATTAAATTTTATTTTCCCAAAGAAGTTCAAAATTATAAAACAATTAATTGAATAGGATTCTTCATTTGATAAATATTGGTAAATTCTAAGGCATTACACTATTTAGACTCGCTCATTTCTAAAATTGCTCTTTAAAAAAATTTGTTAAATGTTTTGTTTTCATTTTATTTGCAACTACAGAGCTTGTTTTTTTAAAAAAAATCTTTGTGGATTTATTACCAGTATTTGTGATAAATAGGAATTATTAAATAATTTTCATTCAATAATAATAATCAAAAAATAATTTTCCAAACTATGTTATTGCATTTTTCTTAGTTTTTTCAAAGCTGAAGTATTAAAACCTCATTTTTTTACATAGATAATTTATTTTATTTTCCCAAAGAAGTTTTTTTTTTAATTTTTAAATTGCCAAAAAAAGAAAAGAATATTATTTAAAAAAACACCCGTCTACATTACATCAGAAATGAGAAGCAATAAAACATTTGTTTTTTAGTGTGCCCATTTCCAAATGTGTGGCCATTCTACGCATCTTTCTCAATGCAAATGTAGCATCAGAAATATCATTCTAAATTAACTGTTAGTTTGTTAAATTGAAAAGAAAAAAATATGGAAAAAGAAGCCTGCATTTTATTGTCTATCATACAAAAGGTGATTTCGTTTTTTGCTAATGATAAAAGTATGATCATTTTTCTATTTTTGTCAAAACCAAATAGTATGTTTTATATTTCTGCAACATTGTAGGAACGTCTAAGTATTAAAATTTAAAATCACTATTATATTTTTAACTCTAACATTGAGTTAAAAATTTTTAATTATATAGAAGCTGTTAACAAACTATTTAAGGGATTACTATAATCAAAAGATTATATTATTATTTGAATAAATAAAGACTGAATATGGTCAAATATATTTCACATAAAGAAAACAATTCACATCAGAATTAATATTTTTTTTATTTACTTAAAAATATCCTGTTGAATAACTGAAAATTCCATCACAATTTCACATTCCTTCTAGATAACTATACCCCATACGGTAGTGCCAGTTTTTTTAAAGTGGGGGCAATAAGTTGTTCCACAGAATGGAGAAAAGATACCGTAGTTTTACTTCGCCTTTTTCATTCTGTCGAAACTATTTTTAGTATTTAGCAATATGTAACAATGAATGCATGCTTTTTCAATATTATTGTAGCGCCAATCGATGCCTTTCTTGGCACACTACGTCACAGAAAAGTTTCACATGATTGGTTGAATTTCGTTTGTAAACAATATTTCCGTCACTATCGTGGACATTTTCAAGCAGGTTAGAAAAAGTTGACGATGACGGAAAACTTGCTTGACCGGTTGCCAGAGGGCACAAATCGACAACTATCGACGAAAGTTTCGCCGTGTGATAGGGCCTTAACCAATATTTAGAAAATTCATGTGCAACACAGTAGGAATATTCGAAATGCCGTTTGCGACTTTTTCTTCTTGAGAGTTACATTTATATGAGGTATTGAAATGATTGACGTTCATGAATAACTAAAACCTGAGAGTGCAAATTTTATTCTATGTTCTACTTGAATTAGCATTCACACGTGTCCAGCTACTGCCTCGTGGAAGCTGACGCCTGCTTCAGGTAGATCACGTTACCACAGCGGGACAGTGGTTGTCCAGAGAAGATAACCATTTGCATTGTCACATTGGAATCACGTGATGTTCCTGAAGTAGGCTTGACTTTCCATTGCGCGCAATTACTGGTCTGGTGTGAATGCTGTTTTGGGCATCTCACTTTGCGTTTTCGAAACTTGTGCGAAAAAGGAAAAGCGCACTTACGTGAGTCTGTGGTAGATTATCTTTCATATAAGTAGGATTCTCGAAGGATACTCCTGGTGAAATGCCGGGTGGAGGCTTCATGAGACGTGATCGCTGGTAAAAGAAGATTCCCAAGCCGCCAATCAGGATGAGGAAAATGACCGTCCCAATTACAGCTGCTGTCGTCTTAGCCACGGGATTGATGGCATCTGAAATGGATGTTAAAAACTCCAAATACATAAATGCTTTACAACAGGTAGACATTCAGTAGGCTCAACCGAAAGATCTATGATGTTGGCTCAGTTTAATGTTATCTTCTTAAACAGTAAAGAAAAAGATAATTTTTTTTATTCTAGTTCGTAGATGCTGAGACTGATTCGACTTAACAGTTGCCCGATGATCATTCTGAATTTTTTAAAAAAATATTTCATTTACTTTTTAAATAAATTTTTTTTAGAGTCAATTTTGGGTAGGCTGATGCAATTTCAATGGTAACTTCCTTCACCATAGATTTTTTTAAAAAGCTGCTAGCACTGATATGCAGGAAAATGAATAATTATTTATAAGGATGTATACTTATATAATATAGAACAACAATATCAAAAGTCAATGAAAATTAATTTGGTCTCAAAGAAAAAATTATTCCTTTCTCTAATACTGGCATTTTTGTTTTCTTTTGTCCTGATGTGTGTTCTTTTAATTTTTTATAGCTATTTTCCTAACATTTATGATCTAACTTTTCATGTTAACTTTTACAGAATCCAATGCATTGCAAAGAATTAATTCAAGCTACTTTTGTATTAATTATATGAATCTAATGCTTTAAAATATATTTTATTTTTTCAGTTATGGTTCTTATATTCAATTTTCTGAATATTCTGTCTGTGTGTGTTTTAATGTCTTAGTATTCCTTGTTTTCTGCTACAATGATTTTCTTGATTATTTTGAAACCACCTAACTATTCTAATGATTTTTAAACATGAAGTGAAAATCGTAGAAATTTTGCTTCATCTGGAGGTCGTTACTCGATTAGAGCCCCCCAAAAATTATAAGAAAGAAACTGGAATTTCTATATCGAGTTATCTTTTATTTTGATTATATCTTAAATTAAAATAAAAAAGCTAAAATAATCCTACCGAATGACTGGCCACCACTTCATCCAGAATAACGAATGAAGCGTTGACTATTGCAATAGCAATTTTTCTTCGTATCAGGTTCTTAAATGTATGAAAATACTTTGGTTTCTGCGAAGGGGTAGTGAAAAATTATAAGAATTAAATTTTTATATAACATCCGTAATGAAATAGTGTCGATGAGTAAAAAGTTTTTCTTATACTCATCCATTAGAATACAAAGTTAAATGCTTCTGTCTGTAAAACTCGTTAAGATAATAAACGATAAATCAACTGACTTAAATCATTTTTTCGCACCTCTGAACTAGTATTTGATTCGGTATTGCAATTACAATTTTCAGGGATAATTCATGCATAATGAAAGATTATTTTAAGGAGTAGAATCAGAATATATGACGCATTTAGCAGTTTTCACTAAATTTTAAGAATGATTATTAATAAGATGCTTAATAACTTGTTCAAAATGAACACTTTGACCTTATTAAACAATTGACAATCTTTTAGCAATGCACGTGCAATTAAGTTCATTACATGTGACAAAAAGTCTGCTTTCTGAATTCGTCAGCAAACATCTACAGAGCGTATACTGACGAAATCAATTCATTCCCTAATTCAGAGATGATGTCAATGGAAACTAATTGAATATATCTGTAATCATTCAACATACTGTTGTATAAATGGAAGAATGAATTTTTACTGTTCCCAATGTAGCTGTTTTGAAAATTAAAGTTACTGTTTCAATTAATACTGCCCAACGTTGGTCTTATGGAGAAAAAAAAATCACCTTTAGGTTAAAATAACAACGCCTTCGAAATATTTTAAAGCTGATTATTTGATTCGAATAGAGTGTTTTGTTTATAATATTAGAATTGTGAAAACATATTTAAAAGCAAGAAACTGAAGAACACTCATTTCTACTTATTTCGAAAAATGCCAACAATTTGATGTCCCTTCTAAAGTTTACATAGTTTATTTTCCTTTATAGTTTAAAAGAAAGCTTCATTGGTAGTATGGCGAGGAAACGGATTGGCATTTTAGAAATTTTGCATAGTATGCTGAATAGGCTTGAGTTCTATTTACAACAGTGAGCCCAATATTTATAAAACTTTAGTTACTACCTGGTTTTTTAATAGATGTATTCGAAACCGCTTGAGATTTCAGCTCGGGGACAAAATTCGCTTTATCGCAAAGTTTAAAATTATTTTTCCTGCAACGTGTCACACCGCACACCAGTTTAAATTATTCATACGAAATATTTCTCCAGACGAAAGAAAGTATTCTTTATATGAAATCACTATCATTCAGTCTGAAATAATTTTGAGATTATTCTTTGAAAAGCAATAGGTTCTAAGTCTGACAAAATGTCTAGTTCATTTTTTGTTATATTTATCCATTTTTTTTTTATGATTAATTGTTTTGAGCCCACATAAAGCACTTCTGACCTCCTTCGGTTGAGCGTTGAGTCAGATGTACTGTCAGTGTCTGAACGTTATTTCAAAAATAAGTATGGTGAGCTGTATTTAATGTTTGTGATTTGCATCAATCTATTTCATACAGAACCACTGTTTTAAAAATATATTGTTTTCGCATGGTCTACGTGGTTACTAGATAATCTTGGTGGATTGAGCGTTTCCTTTCTAATGATGCCCAGACTTTTAAGTTTTGTTGATTTTAATTTTTTTCTTAATATATTGTGTTAACTCAGGCATTCAGATTATTTAATAGTTTTTTTCTTCTTTTTTGCATTTAGGTATTGATAAAATTTTTACCATCTTTTCAACTTTAGTATACTCTTAATTGCAGCTCAAAATATCTAGTTTGTTAAAATTTCAGCTGTTCTTCATTTTTAGCAGTTTAATGTTGATGTCTAGGTTCATGAGGAGTAGAAAGTTTCTAAGCGTTTAGTTTTATTCCAAAAAGACTACTTAAATTGATGAAGGTCACTCATTTTCATTCTTCTTGCTCCGTTTGATTGAATTTTTCAAAGGCCTTCCTAAGCTGTTAGAATGAATTTTAGAACTAATCGGCAGAATATCTGGATCCCGGCAGGTTCTTGATTATTCTCTTCCTTTCGAATTTCATTTAAAAAAAACAACTTTTATTTAATAAGATTGATTTGCTATGAGAGAGCTATTAATCATAGAATAAGAAGAAATTAAATGTTAAATAAAGATGACTTAATTCTCCCTTCTCATGAGGGATATGGACGCTAGGACATGAAAGCGTCATTTCTTGCTCCTTCGTGCCTATTAAGCAATTCTGTTGACGACGACGTGTGTCATAAGCAGTTTTATAGTTAAAGGTTGCGATTCAGAAGCAGTTTTATTTTTTAAAACTGAAGCGAACACTCAGTAAGGAGAGAATGATAACTATTTCCTGAAAACAATGTGAAAATTTTCAAATAACGCCATCAGGAGGGAGCCACCCCCACCTTCCCCCACTTCTTGCTGCGAAAGTGAGCAGAAGTAGTCTTGCAGTTTCCTTGCCTTAATCTGAAACCTGCATTTACTGGAGTTTGAATTAAATTTCTGGGCTTTAAAGAGGAATAGAGTCCATTATCTTCAAATGTATCAAAGTTTTGAGAGTTTTCTGCGCATTTTATTGGTGGATGAAGAATTTGATTTCAAAATTCAGCACGCGGTTATGTTTGTCATTTGATCATGGCGTGACATTAAATGAATTAACTCTTACTATTTCATTTTTTCTTATCTCTTGGAAAATAAATTAGTTTTTTTTAAGGAATAAATATATTTTTTAACTATTTCGGATGTCCAGAGACATCTTTTGTACCTGCAACTGTGAAGAGCAGTGGTTCCGAGTGCAGACTTATTCCGTAGTGGTTTCCGGCCTTCACGACGACTTCGTAAGTGGTTCCAGACTCCAGATCGTGCAGAGAGATAGACCGTTGCTTTGTGTGGTTCTAAAACAAAAACGTCAAAAATGGAAAATGAGACATACAACTTAACTAGTTTATGTAAAGAGTTGTGACAATGGTTTTTTCTCAAGCACCTTGTAAAAAGCCTTTGCAAAGTCATCCATTCTTAAGAATAAAAGCCTTAGCGTGAGTCTTGGCTTGTTTAAAGTTTAAAATTCAAAAGAAAAATCCCGAGATTAATAAAAAACACTAAACCAAGGAAAGACACCATTCTGATCTCATTTTGATTTTCTGTCGCATCTAAAATGTTTTTCACTGGATAATATTTACGCGTAGAGCTAATCTCAATTCGAGACTTTATTATCCTACAGTTGTTTTATCCACAAGACGTAATGACTTGAATCTTTCAAATTTAGAAAGATACAGAAATAATAAGATCATTCTAGAACAAACAGAAAGTAGATCCTTACGCAACTTACATGTAGTCAGACACGAACGGGCGAATTGTCGCTTTCAGTACATAACATTCTACCACTGAGCCATTCAGGCGTCATCAGAATAGAACAAGTTTGATTAGAATATTTTTTGTTAATTAAATGATATTGTGTGTATCAAATGGAAAGTACATTGACAACAAAAATATTGCTCTTCCCGTAATAATACTGAAAATAGTTTCATTATTTTGTACAATTACGATGGAAGCTTTAAAAACATGTTTATTACTGGTTAACAGTGTCTTCATTTGTTGTAAGCAAATGAGATGGTAGAGCTCTGAAATTTTTATCCATTCACATTCAGCAGTTTGAATCGAGATCTTTCCGAAGGTTTTCATTGAGTTTTAGATCCCAGCGAAAAATTAATTTCGAAATTTAATGCAACAACAATCAAAGTTATTTGTGTACAAGAAAGCTGAAATAACGAAATCAATTGTATTGCAATCTACAAATCAAATCTCAAATCAAGAAAAGATAAATAATTTGTGATTCGTGCTAAACAAAATCTACTTCGTATGACAGGGCAAACGAATTTTTGAGTAGAAATAATATAAAATGTTATATATTTTCAAACCAGAAATAATTTACGACATGTATTTACAATATTTTCTTTTCAGAGTAACTTATAATTTTCGTATTGACAAGATGCGAATTGTATTTATGTTATTTGAATATTTGTAATCGTGCTTCTATAAGGGAAGGCACTTGTAGGTAATTCCTCAAATATCCTCTCTGTTAGTTCGAAGCAGCATTCCTCAGATTCGAATCAGAGATTGGACATGATGAATACGACTTTCGCACTCAAATCGAGGCGTTTTTATGTGAAAAGTTGGTGACAACCTTTGAGGGCATCTGGAACAACTGAAAGCGAGATTTTTGTTCTTGGAGGGATCCCGGTTTTCTGCTTTTATCAACAAGAAAGATAAAGATTTAACACCTAAACTTTAATTAAATTCTCAGACAAACTGAATAAAAGAGATTTTTCTGAATACTCCGTGTATTTTCTGAAATTCCGGGCTATTATTCCCGTGAAAGTGCAAGGACATCCGACTCAGTTGCATTCGTGAAACAACTCAGGATCAGCTATCAACTAGCGTGATGGATTTGAGGTAATTGTATTTGCTTAAAGCTTAGGGTGAGCATTTACTCTTGAGAAAAGTATTCCAAATTCTTATATATTCAACATATGCTTGACAGAAAATTTCTGGCCACCTGCTAAACTAGACCCGCTTTTCTACTCACTGGAAGTCTCCCTTGTTCATCAAATGCAAAATGGTCGTGCGATTAGAGCACTGCGATGAGGTAGGTTACTTTCAGCAATGTTTCAATAATTAAAGCGGAGTTAGGTTAAGTACATTGCTTCTAATGGAAAAAAATGTAGGATAAATGGCATTAATCCTTAATTTTTTTTATTGTAAAATAAAATTTTTATGATTTTAATTTTTATTAGACAAGCTGCGTACGCGAACTTAAATTCGTTGATATTGAGCGAATGTGAGCGCTAATTTAGGTGTTGCCTTCGTCATCTGATAACGCTTCAAGATCGTCCTTTTGTAGCTAAGCTCCCATCATTCTAAATTAAATTAGAAAAGATGAAAAGTAACTTATTGCAAACGAAAGTTGTTGTTGTTGTTTTAAAAATTCTAACTTGTTTGAATTCGAATAAGATCTAATTTTGATGGTCAGCTCATAAATGCGAGTGTTGAGAAAGGTAGCCTAACTGTTCGAAACGAGTTCGCTTAAAGAAGACGGGGCTATCTCTGTGATTTGAAAAGGAAAGAATCTACGAAACTTAGTATCGTAAATTAAAGGTTAATAATTTCTAATTACAATAAACTTTAAGTCTACTTCTATTTAAAAAGAATGTTTGGAAAAATTATCAAATATTATAATCAAATTTGAAATACTGTTTTAAAATTTCTTAACATAATTTCCTTAATGTAAAATCGACAGTTTGTTTTGCCGCCTTGGCCTTGTGGCAAGCTCACGGCTCGTGAGTGGTAGGGTTTCGGAACCGATTCCACCGCTCAATTTTCGTGTAAAGTGGTCTGTAAATTTGTCAGGGCCAAACGTCTGCTCGCTGGTGTCGTGTGGTGTGGAAAAGGGTGTGCCAGCTCAAGTGTCGTCCTCATCGTCTGAACGGGGTTCAAAATAACGAGACTATCGAAAATAGCCCTAGTGTTGCTTTATATCGGGACGTTAATATAACTAAACTAGAATCGACAGTTTATCACAGGAAAATGGAAATTATCGAGATTCTAATTTGAACGAAGAAAGTTTGAATTACTGTGAGGTTACAAAAATGAGTGAATAAGGATTCTAGCAATTATTTACATTGGATAGTGAGAGAAGTTCGCAATCATTATGAACCGGTACATAACGGATTCCTTGTAATAAGCAAAAGTTTCAAATATAATTCTGGAAAGGGTGATGAGTCTTCCGTTTAAATGAGCAATAAAGATTGCCTCTACATTTTTTAAAAATCAAATATCTTTTTCTCTATAGTTGGTACAGAATACAAAATCCTTAAATTTTTTTTTAAAGATGCGAAAATTAACTTATCCGAAAGTAGGTAATTAGTAAAAATGACTGCAGATATAACGAAGAAAATCTGGACTGCCGTTGTTGTTATTGTTATTTTTTGTTCTTTTGGATTTAAATAATTTTAATTTCTTTGGGGACACCTCGTGATTGAGGATGAGAGGCTTCCAGTACGGTGATTCGTTTTTGCCACTCTGGTGGATACAGGAAAAGCTGGCAGTCGTTTCTTCCCACAGATGGTGAGATGTACTTCCCATGTGAAGACTTACACCGTGGCTGATGATAGCCCTTAGGACTCGCAGTTGCCGCCAGTGTTGTTGTTACGATGGTGATCCGAGCATTCAGACTTTCCGGTGTAGCTTCAGGCGGTTCGGAATAGAATGTTGAAGGTTTATCTTATAACTCATTCCCAGTTGGTGGCACTTCAATCTTTGTAATAAAAAAGGTATGGAATTATGGTTGGGTTTTGTCGTCCTTGTAAGTACAGAAATGGTGTGGGGTCAGCTACCCTTGGCTAATGACAAGATTAGTCTCTTATGGCAGGGAGCATATTGTGGCCGAGGATGGTCATTAAAACCCAACATCTGTTCCCACTTATGCGGTTGCAGTGGTCCGGCCATTGAGATTTATTCGTGTATCTCCGGGCAGCTTAGAGTAGCGGTTTATGGTAACTTTATGACCGAAATATTTTTTAATAATCCATGTTAAACCTTTAGGGTCAAAATTTTCGTTGATTTATCAACATCTGAAGATTATTTGGCATGACAAAATAAAAAATCAATGCAAAAAATAAGTAAATAAAATAAAGAACAATCTGCTGCTTACCCTGTACATAACTCGAGATCCAACAGGTCTCCAGAATATTTTATACCACTGGACGACTTTAGGGTTCTTCTGCGGCGTATCCCACGAGATCTCCAGGTCATTGTTTCCCACTCTGCGATACTGGATGTTCGTAGGGGGACCGGGAAGAACGGCTGGGGAGAAAATTTGGTTAAAAGGCACGGATACAGGGAAAAAGAGATTAATTTTTGATGGATTGCTCGAATAAAATTGTTAATAGTTCATCTATATGATTAAATAATTAAAGGATTTATATAATTAAAGGTAATTAAATGATATTAATTTGAGCATTTTTTAACGGTCTCAAGACCCACCCCCCCAAAAAAAGGTGGTTTTCTTATACTTTAGTATAAAGCTGAATATAGTTATGTTTATGCAAATGTATGATCTTGATTGGTCAAAAATATCTTGACGGTGTGCCATTGCTTTTTCTTTATTTTATACTTTCTGAAATTATCCAAAGAAAATGTCTTGAAATTTCAAAAATTACCATTTTAATTAAGCCAATTTAAAACCTGATTTACTTTTTTTTCTGTAATTCAACGATTAAAAAATTTTTTATCAACGAATTTTTAAAGACCATGTTAATTTCTCCATTATTAATGTTCAGTTATAACTTTGGGCGCTCGGAATTATTTGATGCGAAGATATTCATATAAAATATGTTAGCAAAATTATTATAACATTCTTTAAACACACTTCTATTATTATTAGAAGTGAACGGCCGCACACACACACAATTCTATTACAAATGAACTAAGGATTGCTTGAGGATTTTTTAAAACAATCATGTAGTTGTGATTTTCATCTGCATCGAAAATTTATTCTAACGAAGTTCTTTAAGTAATTTCGATTATCTTCTTACAGCAAGGAAATGGTGCAAAAGGCATAATTAGAGATAAATAATTTGATTTTGAAAATGTTTTTGTATATATAAAATCATCCTTGAAATATAAACATTTTTACGTGCAATTAACTTTTATTATTATCGGATAAGTTTATAAATATAAAGGTTTTTTTATAGCAAATTTCTTATTTTTATTCTTTATTTTCAACCCATAACTGTGCATAAAAATATGCAGTTTTGGATTCATATTTTATTTGTTAATATACAGGGTGTACTTTTACCGTTTCACACGAGCAATGAAAATGTTTGTGTAAAATTATTAAACCAGTTTCTGAATATTTTAAGATTTTATACACACATATTTTTTTCTTGCATGCAAGAGAATTGTTTTTAAACTGAATTACCATTGATTCATTAAAAGGAGGATTCCCAGAATCACTTAAATGAAAAAATAATTATTGCTGCCATTAGATGTGTTACTAAACTCTGAGACGTATTTTATTTGACATCAACTTTGATGGCAAGAAATAAATGTTTAGATGGCAGAAAAAGAAATGGTTCGAATTTCTCGAGACCACTCACCTTTTCCTTCCTCGAAGCAGCTGACGATCTTCGCGGCGTGTAGGATGCACAGCTGGGTGTTGATGATGGGCCGCCCCTGACACCAGCGGAGGCAGCTGCGCTGGATGCCATTGTCACGGCAGCACTTCCGGTGGTCACTCCCGTCTAGAAGAAGTGGACAGACAAGATGTGTATGTCCAAACGTTCATTACATCCTTTCGGGAGTTGATCAGAAATAATGTATTTTTCTTACATTGCATAACGCCTGACTTTCGGTCCAATAAAATCATTATAGCTGCTTATTTTATGGGCTGTTCAAATTGAAAGACCGAGTTAATGACTGTTTCACGATGCAATGCACATCAAACACAAGCAACGAATCGAAGGCATTTGAAATAATTCTGTCATGCCTTTAGAGAGGCTTTAGCCTAGTCTTGAAAGCTCTAAAACGAATATTTGTCAATCCTTCATACACTTATATATAGTATGCCAAATTAAATAAATTAGTGATTCTATTTATACATTGAATTTATAATACATACATTGCGAATATATTTATGCATTGGTCTGCCACAATTTTATAGTTTAGATCGCCTTAATAATGATGAAAGGGTAAGAAAAAATTATACATATATATGTTCAAAATATACGTATAATATTAGAGGGTGTATATATACACACTACAATATTGAAAAGGCGTTATTATTATTATTATGTGAGAACACGATGTTGTTTTCGTTAGGTGGTTTCGAATAATTGAAGGTAACGAATAATTGAAGCTAGAAATTGCGTAGGCAATGGGTATAAATGGCAGTATTCATTAACATAATTTAATTGCATATTTATTTTTTTACCTGCTTTTATCAGTATTGCATTATTATTTTGTATGCTTCTTTGAAAGCAGATGCGTTTCGGAAGGTCGACCTATTTTTGCCTGCATTGCTTTTTCAAACTGGTGTAAACTACTTATTGACTGAAATTAATTAAGACAAATAGTGACTTAAAAAATAATGATGCCCTCACGTGACAGTTTGAAGTTTGCGATCGTAGATTTCATTTGACTAAATTTCCTCTTATCCTTAGTGTTAAAGAAGTTACCTGCGGCGCAGTACATGAGCTTATCGAGATCCTTGAAGCACTTGGGATCGGAAAGTGCCTGCTGAATGTCGATGTCCACGCTGCAGGCGTCCCGGCATTCCTCGCTCACCTTCTTCTCCAGGCAGCACGCTAAAAACGAACAGTCATTTTTGAGCCATCATTTTGGGGTGCGAGTTTTCTCACAAAAGCATTTTCAAATTAGAGAAAATTTGAAAGGTTGCCATATGGCATAAATCATAAGATACAGATAGGTGCTTGGTAAATTAAATTTACACATATGTCGTAATAATAGTACTTTCTATTATATTATTAGATATTCTACATTATTAGCGTCCCTAAAATGGAAATGGTTTTGAATTGGAAATAATGCAAAAAGTAATCTAAAATTATTTTTGCTCCCGAATGCATGGCATTTATTTGGAAAGTTCCCGCTAGCATCCTGCATCTCATATTACTATCAGAGCCTGACTAAGGCAGGAGCATACGGGGCTATACCTCCCCCCCCCAATTGGATAGAAAGATTATTTTACGTTTTCTTCTTCAATAATGACTTTCGGTTCATCATTACTAAAGTAGTGAAGCACAGAGGGGCCCTCAAAGAAGTTTTTGCCCCGTTCCCCAGTTTGGCTAAATCAGACCCTGATTACTATTGTCTTGAAGTGAGATGCTTCTTAATTTGGAGTGAATATACGTTTTGAAAATATTGTGAATGCTGTTTTTTTGTAATTTGTAAGCGAATCCAGAATCAGAACATTGTCATCACAGGCATTATTTCTGAAAAGTACTACAGCGTGGATCTCAAATGCAAATCAAAAAATTTCATATTTGATAGTTTGCAATTGTACTGACAGTAGTAATCTAATCGCTCGCTTCTTTCATCGTTTTTAAAACCATGTGGAAACATCAAAATTCTTTAAAAAATTCAGAGGACGAAAGCTAATTATCTTCAATGATTTTTCATCTGGAAGATAAAACATTGCTACTTTTCGGGCAATTCTATTTATTCGATGCTGAGAAAGATAGGAACGTGAGCTGGGCAACAAAGTGCAGGCATGATTGTTAAATGACCATAGTGCGCATTTCGAGATCATTTTCATCCAACTCATAAGAAATTCTCCCGCTTTCTGTTCCTGTTATCGTTTTCATCTGGATAAACAATTTTCAGATAACTTTAGAAAAGTTTGAGGTCACCGGAAAATATTGAATCAGTATCAGAGACTCTAAATGCAATTTTTAAGTTATTGCTCCTTTTGATGTTCTAAAGGAAAAAAAAATGTATGTTTTACTTTTAAAGTATATAATGCCGTTATTTTATAGAATACCTAGTTATTCCATGAAATAACTGATCGTGCCCGTTAAAGTATGTAATATGTTATTAATTTGACACTTTAACTAGTTATTCTATGAAATAACTAGGTATTCTATAAATTAACTAATGAGAGACAGAGTGTAAAATAAACAATTTATCTAAAATGAAATAACTAGGTATTTTATAAATAAACTAATGATAGACGATTAAAATGAAAAAGAAGCACTTTATCTAATTTATGCAGCGTATAAATGGTATTTATGGAAATGGCCATAAAATCATTTTTACAACAAGGATTATTAAAATGACACTTGGAATTACAAAGAACATTATTTCTAAAACAAAAACATTTTTTGTTGACACATTGGGTTTTACACGAACATTTTTTAAATCCCTGACCAGTAACAAAAACTTTGAGCTGTAGCAACCGACCGGACCGGTAATGCAGTAGGGGTGGAAGGTAAATGTATTTGTCGTGCGAGATAAATTACATAGATTATTTGACACTTAAACGGGCTTCAGATCGTTATTCTATGAAGTAATTAGTTAAGCCATGAAATACAAGAGAGTTTTACACTTCAACGGGCACGATCAGTTTTTTCTTGGAATAACTAGATATTCTATAAAATAACGGATTTCATACTTTAACGGTAACATATGCACCTTTTAACAATTGTCCGAGTTTCCGTTGGAATCGGTAAGCGCTTTCTCATTTTTATGATTGTAACGTATGAAAAAGAGTTAGCGATTTTCGGAAGATCTTTTTCCATCACTTATAGTTTTAGGAGAATTCCTCATCTTCCCTCTAAAATCTGATGCACTTCTGAGACAATAATAAAGCGTACGACGAAGTTCCAAAAGCACTAAATTTCATTGAAGGAGCTGAAAGAGCAGGGAAGGTACGATAATTTCCTAAATTGATTTTATTTTAATGTTGAATAAAAAAAATGTATTAGTAGTAATTTCATAGAATTTAAAAGTAAAAATATGATTAGGGATTTGACAAGTAACTCATTAATTTTGTAATATTCCTTGAATATATTAGTTCACTAATATTTGTACCAAAATAAGTGAGAAATTCCTAAACTGTTATGAAATTTATTCATACTAACGCAAATAAAATAAGCGACTTAACTCTGTATTCTAGTATTGTACTGTATTTGGTCCTGAACCACCGTATACAGCATTATATTAAAAGAATGTTGTGCTATTAGCCAGTCCATAAAGGATTGCTTTCCAGGGTTTCCAAATTATTCCAGCCCACTCAAATTTATCAATAAGGTTTTGCTACCGAGTGGAAAGTGTTTCAACGCTTTTTAAAGTGAACGATTAACATATGCAATTGTAGTTTTATGTATAATTTCAACATTATCAAAATAAATTCGACCAAATGATAATATTAAGCCTGTAATTTAGCTCCGTATTAACAAAAGAAAAAAAACAATTAAAGTTTGTATTCATTTTACACAGCAAAAGAGGAACAGACTTTTATTTACCAAAACACTGTACCAAGACATATATTTCCTGTGATTAAGTTTCAATAAATAAAGTGGATAATTGAAAGTAATTGAATTTTTTTCATATGTTTCCCATACTATAAAAGTATCAGTGTAATGCATGCTTTTGGAAAGAATAGCATGTTTTAGTAGCAAGAAAAGCCTGAAAATGCTGATAATTTAGGCTACATGTAATCGTGAAGATGGCAATTAGTTGAAAATTACAAATGTTTTCTTCTGATTTTTCCTTATTAAGCATGGTTTCAGTAAATGGTTTAGCG
Source organism: Argiope argentata (assembly GCA_026289955.1). Classification (NCBI taxonomy): domain Eukaryota; kingdom Metazoa; phylum Arthropoda; class Arachnida; order Araneae; family Araneidae; genus Argiope; species Argiope argentata. The sequence goes on from JAOUZG010009953.1 coordinate 744,682, forward strand.
ATAACTGAAGAATTCTTACTTCCCAGGGAAGAATGGGGAAAATAAAGTGTTTTACAAACGATGCAGGAATTGACATTTTGACTTATTTTTCAAGTTATTCTCATGCTGGAATACGAGTCGTCGGTTTGGAAATCGACGTTCGAAAAATGAAAATGCAAAGAATATTTCAACATTGTTGCCACCTATACAACATTTGTGGATCCCAAAACTCTTAACAATAGTTACATGGATACCGTTAAGAATTTTACAATTATAGCGTTAAGAATTTTACACTCGTACCTCAGATGGAGTCAAATTCTTCTTTCTTGAGAAATAAAATTTGGCAGATGAATGCTGCCTTAACCGAGAGAGAAAAATTCGGGGACATAAAGTTTATCTACACGATTTAACTGAAACTAAATTGACAATATTCCTGGAAAACCAGTAAATCACCTACGGTGGCTAGTTTAACAAAATATAGCAAATCCATGCCAATTACTGAAAGTAAGAGCGAAGCTTCATTCAATTTTTTGTTTGTAAACCTAGACATGTTACGAAATTTCTCATGTAAAGGAACTTGAACTAAGATCTGCCTTGAAATTATGGATTTTTAAATTCCACTCTTATTTGCATGAATAGGCAGTGGTTTCTTTCAAAAATTTGAATTGCAGTAAATCCAATAAATAAAAATTCTTTAGTATTATCAATTAGTTCATTCAATTATGTTAGAATGAAATTCACATAATAAGATGAAGCCAGAGAAATTCATTGTTCAAATGATGCTTATATCATTTAAGCCACGCTCTTTCTCTTTTCAAATGATTTTTTTAAAGAAACCAGACGTCCATCATGAACAAAGATAAATCTGATTTTAAACTTTATATTTTCCTGGACGTTCTTGCTTTTTATCCATAATTGGCGCATTTGATGACTACACACTAGTTTGAGTTACAGATGACGAGTTTTATCCGTCATTGAAGCATTCAAAATTTATTGTCTTTATATACTATTCCATGCATCAGGAAATTTAATCTATTTTAAAAGCAATTTTTTTTTGAATAAATTGATACTTTAAGAACTAATTAATTTTATTAATTAAAATAGATAAAATGCTTTAAAAGTGAGATTTTGAGGATTTTTTATTCCCAGTTTTCAATGTGAATAATTTAGGGTCTTCCTGATGCAGTCAATCATTTTAAAAGAGAGCAAACAGCAAAAATAAAAGCGAAATAAAGTTTTTGGGTTTCTATATCCTTTCCTCTTTTAGGGAGACTAAAGAAGAATTACTTTATAATTTCTGGCCCTCTCATTATCATCTCGGCTTTCCAGTAGCTCCAAATTCATAGCTTGTCTCTCTCTCACATGCACACAAACCTATGTATCCAGTAGTTTTCTTTTGGGTTACTTCAATTCTAATTTAACAAAAAATTTCTGTCACAAAAAAACTTTATTTTGATTGGATGAACTTCAGTTTTTGTAAAAAGGACGAAGAAAAAGTTGCATTTGTTTTCGGCCGAAAGCTACTTCGAACTTACTTACCAGAAGCATTGCTGTATAATTTAGGCAAGACATCAAGATTCACAAACACGGTATCTTTTCCGAGCTGGTTTTCGGCGTAGCAGAAGTACTGGCCTTCATGGGAGGTGGAAACATGCTGGATGGTCAGACTTGCTGTGTACGAGTACAAAGTCTGAAAGAGGAAAAGGTCTGAATTTCTTCTTTTACGAATTATTGGCTGAGTTGGTTAGTTAGTTAGGAATTTTCGGCACAACAGCCATATCGGACTATGCTGCGCCAAACATATGGCTGAAGATAAAAAAAAACATAAAGCAAAGTTTTAGAAAGTTAAAAAAAAGTAAAATTTGCAAAACCTAAGAAATATGTAGATAAAATGGTTCCTGGTTAAATAAGATGAAAAAGCCCAATTTCTTTCAAGAAAGTAAAAATATTTGGATGGGCATGTTCTCCCACCAAGTTACAAATGTTGGAAGATGTACCAAATAAACGTGATCAATGGGGATTAAAAATTAAGACTTTCGTATAAAATATGACATGCAATGCAAACGGGAAATCGCTCATCAAACAGAAGATGTTTGTATATGAGACGAGTATTGGGGCCAATGCGAAGCCTAGTCAGTAGACTGAATAAGCGCATAACCCTAGTAGCACGCAAATATTCCACAATATTGATCAATATGCGCAATATTGTTTAATATCATATAATATCGCACGATATTGTACAATATTGTGCTACAGGATGTGCTTGCTACCTGGGAAAGTAAGATGGAAATTTTTGAAATAAATGTAGGTTTTCATGAAAAATGAAGAATATCTTTGGCGTCCATATTCAAATGCTGTAAACGATTGAATGCTATTATATGAAAATAATAATAATAAATTAATAATAATAAATAACAATAAAGACTTTACTCTTACTTCTTTGTTCGGTTTGATACTGAGATCGTAGTCTTGACCTTTCTTCAAAGGATCTCTCAGCTTTCGGTCCCTGTACCACAGTACCCTTGGTTCTGGATGACCAGTGACCAGACAGCGGATAGTGATCACACTACCTTCCTCGGCTGGGATGCGCTTGTCCATCATCTCCACATGAGGCATGACTAGGGAGGAAAAAAAGCAACAATATTAAGTTGTGATTAAAATCCATGTCGTACGCATGAGACAGTTCCCCTCGCGTCAAATAACGATTTAATTTAGCTTTGAAATCCATTACGAGTAGAAAAGGAATTTAACGTTAAGATCGTATATCTATTTTTAAATAGAATTAGAAATGTGATCATTTGATTCGACTGCATAAAAAAATTGTTTATATCATTCATACTTTTAAGAGACTTCATTCCTTACTGTTTATTATTAATATGAACACCAGGGATCACAAGTAAGGATGTGAAGCTTCTAGAATGGTAATTGGTTTTCTCCACCTCAGTAGGTACAGAAAAAGGTGGGGGGGGGTCAGGGTAATCTTATTGAGATGGGGCGTAATCTCTAAGGTGGAAGGGTTGTATTGAGGCCGGTGATGATCCTTAGAACTCAACCATAGTTTCACTAGGTCTGATCTTTCAGATTTTTCCATGAGTTTCAACAATCGATGATGACTTCTATTTTATTTCAGTTAATAATGATAAAGAGATATTTAACACACAATAACTGAAAAACACTATGAGACAGGAGGGTGAAATTTTGTATAGAGACTAACGACTCAATTTGTAAATTTCTATAAAAGTTCTAACAAAATTCATTCACATGAAGTCTATCTATCTGGCCATATTTTGATAGCTGCAATATCTTAATAACTAGTAAAAAATGATACATATGTTTAGTATCTAAATGATAGATTCGTATTAAATTCAAAATTTTTTCCTCCTTTCTCCTTTTTAAATCTTTTGTCTCATTGCTTCATGTTCAATAGGATGAATCGTTTTTCAATAAAAGAGCTTGGAATTTCGTATTTCAAAATACTTACAACTCACTTCCAGAGAGGTGGAACTCTGCGCCCCTTGCCCCAGCCCGTTGTCTGCAAAGCAATCCACTTTGGACACATTGTGCTGAATATTAGGCACCACCAGAGCCACGTGACTCTGTTGCTGCTGCACCATGAGCTGCCCATTGAGGAACAGAGACACGACAGGTACGGGCATGCCTGTTGCAACGCAGAGCAGAGTCACGTTCGCACCTTCCACTATGGGCTCAGGAGGAACTACCACAGGCGGATTGACGAAAGCTGGTATTGCAGGATCGGTCCAGGCCAGCACTGTCTCAGACAAAGGACTTTCCTGATGGCCAGTTCTAGCCTGTACAGCGACGGCATATTGGGTGTTCACTGTCAGATTAGTGAGGGTTAAGTGATTAAGAACGGTGGCCACTTTGAGAGGAGAATCTTCGATGTCTCCGCTGATGTTGACCGGTTTGTAGAAAACCAGGTAGGCAAGGGTGGAGTTGGCTGGCACGTGGAAGGGAGATCGCCAGCTGACGGAGACACTGTCCATTGTTTGATGGGTAATTTCCAGGGAATGGGGAGGCCCCAGGGACGCTGTAAAGTAAATAATACTCATCATGTTAAAAGAGAGAAGCGAACACCAACTTAGTAAAGCGCTTACGAAATCGCAGAAAGAATAACAGTCATTTAGTGTACAAATAATCTAAAGAATCTCCTATTTTCATTTATATTAAGATTATAAAAAAACAATGAAATAGCCAGCATTTCAGCTGGCTGACTATTTTTATTAATTAATTAGTGTTATCCTCTAAAATTAAAGAAAAAATTCAGAAAGCCTGCATTTTTGCCCATTTATCAATATTTAATGGCTTATTATTCCTTTGAAATTTGATTAAAAATTATGAAACAATGCTCCACTAAGAAAATAATACTAGGTAAAGATTAAAATGAAATCTTCTATGCATTTTCCAATGTATCATGTCAGAATATCATTTCTTGAACGTCCAAGCATCACGGGCTCGTGCAAGTTAAATTATATTTTTAATCATTTTAATTGTTTCACTGAATGAGTCACTTTAATATCGCAAACGATCCAAAATACTTTGTCTCGTATTGATTGTTTTTTTTAAATCGCATTTCCTATTTATTTTCTTTTGTATAATCACGTGCTCAGAATGGGATTTTTCTAGGTTTTATTTGTTGTAGTCATTAACTTTTTTTAAAAAATCAGAACTATTGTAAATGCAATGGCAACGCGTCATTAAAAGCTGATTTTTTTTTTGTGATGCTCGTACAGATAGTAAAATTTTTACTTTTCGCCTACAGATTTTTGTTGACTGCAAAAACTTCATCCCCAAAACATCACGTTCTGACATGATAATAAGAGAATTTTATTTTTGTTCAATAGTTATAAATAAATACTGTCACCAGATTGTGCTTCCAAAATGGGGAATTATTTCATAAGTTAATTTTTTTTAAAAAAAATATTTCTGCGTAGCAAACATTTGTATCATCCCCTCTGATTATATACTATGAGATTCTGATAGAACTTTCTTTACAGGGGGTGATTGGGTAAGATTGTGATTTGGGTACAGGGAACTTTGAAAAGAATTCGTTTAGATCGACACATTTTTATATCTTTAATCCGAGTGTCAGAACCGCCGATTTAAGCACTTTTACAGAGATTCTGTGGCATTAATTAAATGAAAAAAAGGTGGAACTCTATCAGGGAGTAAGGGTCTATTATAGAATGAAGTTAATATAGGCTAAATTAAGATATAAAGTTGGAAATTAATTAGATGTATCATTAATTAGGATATATCATTGCATATATTAAGGGGGGGAATCCACCCAAAAGGTTTGCTTCAAGGGAAATGATGAGAAAATATGTTCTCCATTAGATATGACCCATCACGGCGAAGGCCAATCGTGGGATTACCTTCGATCGTCTCATTGTAGATTTCGTCTCTCTCCGGCGTGTGAACGAGGAGAACGAGCGACGGCAGAGAGGATCCGAACTCGTTCACGCTCACCACGTAGATGCTGTAGAAAGAGTCGCTTTTCAGCTCTTTCAGCGCGAAGTTGTTCTCCGTCGTGTTTTCAACCTGAAAAAGAAACCCTGATCCTTCAACAAAGTACTAACCAAACAACGGACAAATAAAAGAGTCCTGAAGTGCATTGAAAAATTAATTTTTTTTCAGAAGAGTACATTTTGAATGTATGTGCTACTGTTAAATCTCTAAACTTAAACATGCAAATAAGCTAGCTAATCAATAGATTAACTGTTTTTCTTCATGAAAGAGCAGAAAGAACAGTTTCCACATTTTAACTTGATAATGAATACATTAGCGATTGTCCTATTGTTAAAGTTCAAAAGTTTATTTCATTAGGTAATGGTATTAAGGATGGGCTTCATAAATTTGATACTAAAACTTATATTAAAAAAAATTGTATATGAGATCTGAAATCAGTGTATGCACTGAGGTTTTTTTTTTTTTCGAAAGAAGAATTTCCTACTGTAAAAGTATTTATGCTCCAAACGGCAATAAAACAATCCCTTGATACGGAGCAGGTTTCAAAAATGCTGGTAGTTAAATCTATATGTCCCACAAACAGATGTGCTTGTAAAAACAATTACTATGCAAATCAAATTTTAACACTCTTTAATTGCACTAATAAATAAGCACGATTTTATATGTTTCATAAATAAATTTCTTCATTTGTAATAATAAGTTAAAACGTTTTAATCATTGTATTACAGTTTTTAAATTGATAGATGGTTGATTCTATAAACAAATTTGTTATTGTTCTATTGTGTTAATTTTATTCTTTAGATACCAAAAAGTAAACACTATTTAATTTAAGCTCACAAAAACATTGCTGTTGTTGTAACAAAAATTTTATTTCCACCTTAAAGAATTCCTAGCAGATAATGTACGAATTATTTTGGTAATTCACGCATTACTTAGGTAAACAGATTATGGTTATTAGTTAATCTCATCTTAACTGGATTACCCTAGTTAAAGATGAGATTAACTAATTTCTGCACTTTAGTGGTAACATATATGTTAATGCAAAACAATTATACATTTATACAATAGCTGTTTTAAGATCACCGAGTAAAATGAAATGATTTATTTCTGTAACACAATGATTTTGATCAAAGGTGTAAAATTCGGTTTAAATATTCGATAAAAGTTCTTCAATTCTGAAATGTCTATAATATAAAAGGGCTTCAGAGTTCTATTTAGATCTTATATTTCCCTATCAGAATAAAATGGAATTTGAGTAACTAGTTATTTTGCACGAAGAAAACTACAAGATTTCAATTCTGACAAGGGAGTGCCACATCCAAAGATTGATTTACCGAAAGGAATACAAGTATAATTAGCTATCTTCTAGCTTCTGACATGGGACTGGCGTCAAAGGGAGTGATACGAATTCGCAAGGGAAAATCTATTTTATCCATCTACGATTAATTAACTGATTTTAGAAAATAAAATCGCGAGTGGATTTATGCCTTTCTCGTTCTCTCCAGCCGTTTTTAAGCAAACTCTGAGAGACATTGTCTTAAAAAAAAGAAAAGAAAGAAAGAAATATTTATTTTAACTAGCATTACATGCTCTGTATTCACATTTCTTGCTTTTTCAAACAAAATATTTAATTTAAGAATCAATGGTGAAGCGTTCTTACATGCTATTTTCAGTAACACTTCATTTCTTTTTGCATTCAACAGCTCATCATATCTTGTGAGCGTTGTTATCTTGGTGTTCTATATTTGCTTCAGAGCCGTTTTTTTTTTTTTTTCTTATTTTTTATAAAAAGTAGATAAGGCATGAAAAATGAAGGTGGTATGAAGATTGAATGAAAAATTCTCAACCAAGAACTTTATTCTGCATCTTTATGACCCATATAAAAAGTATATCGAGGCATGCCCGCCCAAATGCGAAATTACAAAAACAATTAATAATGACCATCGCTAAGGATTGCCATTTATAAAGGTGACGGAACACTAGAAGGGAGTCAAGTTAGGGGTTTTCAAAGAAAAGTAAAAGAAATAACTGGATATAACATCTGGCAATACATTTTTGAACAGAACGATTTTCAGAAGTTTCCAGTTTTCAGTTAGGTACTGTTGTCCGCTGAGTTCCCGTTGATGATAAATATCAGTTTAGTTAGATTGATTTCTTATTTTGAAGCTATGAGAGCTCTATTTTCATAATTATCTCACAATTTTGAGCCTCGGTTGGATGGTGTAAGTGATACTTGAGTTCGTATCTATTCTTCGAAGTTCAATACCAGAGAAATACATTCAGTCATGAATTCCATAATAATGTATAAATTAAGCTATATATAATTAAATTAGGTGCTTTTTTTTCTTTAAGTGTTTTTAGAAAAAGGAAAAAAAATATGTTTCATGTTGGGCAACGAGTTCACAAAGATTTTACAAAATTAATATGCTATTTTCAATAATATGCTATTTATTCGATTCAAAGTCACGACACTGGTTATGAAGTTTTAACTAACGGACAGTTTTGTGAAGCCCAGATTAAAAATTAGTATCTTGCAAAGTGGAAGTTGTCCCCAACAAAATAAAGAAATAGCCTCTGATTACTTTTGATTTCTATTTACGATTCCAAAAGTTTTGCTATGCTTCCTATTAAAGCAGTTTTTGTTAATGCCTCTTTGTTTTACTACTAACCGATGAAAAACCAAAGAGAAAAGTTAATATTAAATTTTGAAAAGTCTTACGTATCCGTAATCCAAAGGATGAGGCGGTATTTTCTCTTGTGTCTCCGTGTATCGAACTTCAAACCAGACGGGTTCCTCCGTCGTGTTGCGGTAGTTCCACTTGACGTGAATCCTCGTCGGCAGCACGCTGATCGTGTGAAGATCTTCCGGTACTTCAGGCAGCTGCGCAATTCCTTCTGCCATACACTAGGGGAGGGGCGGCAGAAGAAAAAAAATGACTTTTTTATTTCAAAACTTCATCAGTACTATAACAATGAATATTGGGAATGCACTTCTAAAAAGTATATTAAAGTATAAACATGGGGGTTGTGGCACTGCGATGATGTACAAAAAGGACCCCCCCGTGAATCTGCTTTATTGCAGGTATGTCACTTTTTAAGACCAAATAAAAGGAGTAAGGGGATGTAAACTTATATATTAGGATGCCATATACACACGCTAATCTACTCATAATGCTGTTAGTAAGTTCAAAAAATTGAAAGAATTTGTAAATGCGGCATTTTTGAACCTTGAGTCAGTCTTATTTCTCTTAGGCAATGACAAAGGGCCACATTTTAAGAGTGTTTCGTTTATCTACTATGAGCTTCTTAAAACGGTGGCATGATTTTTAAAAAATATTTTTTTAAATATTTATGTATGGAATATTATTATATCATTATTATTAACAAGTCTAAAAGGTATACTTTATTATTCTTTATTAAATAAAGTGATATGAATAATCAAGAAACTGAAAAAATCATCTTTTTGCTAGTATTAGATTTTAATGAATTTGTAAAAATACCGCAATAACAGCTTTAAATATAAGTATAATCAGACAAACCCATAATTAAATAACCTTCTAAATCAAATATTTAAATTATTTCTCTAAGTTTAGAATAAAAGTTTTGTAATATATTCCGCAAGAAGTAACAATTGAAAAGATACAATCAGGTATTTTTAATCGCTACCGTAAAATTGTACAAATATTAGTGCCTCATTTAAACTTAGTACAATAAATTGAAAGTTCTTTCTTAAATATCAATTTTAGAAACACTGTCTCCGACAAGATCATAGCATAATCATTTGATTTTACTGGCATAGGTGTAGCTGAATCATGCTTGATATTTTCAAATGTTAAAAAAGTTAGATGTTTTCTTGGAATAGCTATAGTAGAATGTATTGTCTTGAAGAACAGTCGTATAAGAAAGACAGTTAAGAAACATCTTATACTGAGGGAAAGATGAAACAGTTTAAAAGAAGACTGGAATATTTTCAGCTTATTTACTGTAGTTATTTAGCTTGTATCTGTGTTGTTTTTACCCCGATTTGTAAATTCTAAACTGTTTGAGCTTAGACTATCATTTTAGAGTAAAATATAATCATGCTGCTTGACTGTGTAATCTACGAGATCCTGAAAAAAATATCACTCTAGAAAGCTGCTATATATTCAGACTTTATGGGAAGCACTTTCTTAGAAATAGGACAATAATTTTCTTATTTTATCATGAGGCTAAAAAAAAAAGATTAGCAGAATACATTTATAATTAACTTAACCCCCCTCTAAAACTCACAGTTGTGTAGTTATATTTGAATATTTTTATATGAATAGTTTGGAATTATCTTACCTGTCATAAAATAGTAACAATTTCAATAAATATTTTATTAGTATTAAAAGAAGTTAAAGCTCAAGCATTATTCTAATTAAGAAACTTGTTTTCTAGGTTCACTTATAGATGTCTTCCGAGAGGTCTTGCCTGTGAGACTGGTCAACATCAGTGATGGGACAAGAGCTATCAGAAAAGGAGAAAAAATTGCTGCACTCTCTGCCGTAACCAGCATCGAGTGAAGAACTGGCGAGACTTCTGCTGTGCCCGTGGATGACCTAATGGAACATTTCATTCGATCAGTCAGCTAGACAATAATCAAAAGACGATTGCTAGAAGTTTAATCCAAGAATTTCATGATGTTTTCTCCTCTTCGTCCAAGAATGTGGGGCGAACTAGACTCATACAACACTGAATTGACATTGGAACCCATCCACCGATCAAACAGCATTCCCGAAGGCTTCCTATTTCAAAGCAGGAAGAGGTGGAAAAATTGCTTAAGGACATGGAAGTGAATGACTTTATCGAGTCTTCTTCCTGACCCTGGGCCACGCCTATTGTACTGGTGAGAAAGAAAGACGGACCCACCAGATTTAGCGTTGACTACAGGAAGCTGAATGACGTAACAAAGACAGCTACCCTCTCCCCAGAATAAGCGACACCCTTGACATCTTGTCCGGGAACAAGTGGTTCTCAAATCTGTACCTTAAAACTGGTTATTGGCCGGTCGAGATCCATTCAGACGAACGTGAAAAAATCCCCTTCACTACTGCACATGGACTCTGCAAGTTTAAAGTGATACCCTTCGTCTTGTGCAATGCTTTAGTCACGCTCGAACAGCTCATGGAGACTGTTTAGAAACAACTGTCCTGCGACGCGTGCCTAGTCTGCTTAGACGACATAATCCTAACTGGGAGAGATTTCACAGAACATGTATCGAACACCAAAAGAGTCTTCACAAGTTTGAGGGAATCTCACCTGAAATTGAGTCTGACTAAAAGCAAGCTGTTTCGCAAGAAGTTGAACAATCTCGGACTTGTCATCTCTTCCGAAGGTGTTAGTACTGACTCCAAAAAGACGTATGCTGGGATCAGTTGGCCTCATACTCGAGTTGCACATCATCTTGGAAGTTAACTCGGACTCTGCACGCACTACCGTAGATTCGTGAGAATCTTTTCTAAGAATTGCAAGGCCACTCCATAGACCGATTGAGGGAAAACAAGAGTTTCTGTGGACTGCTGATTTTAACAATGCATTCGACCAGTTTAAGGCCACATTAACATCTGCACTTGTGTTGGTATACCCTGATGTTGAGAAGGATTTCATTCTAGACATGGATGCTAGTAAGTAAGAAATTGGAGCTGTGCTGTAAATAGATGGGGAGGAGCTGGTCATTACATATTTCAGCAAGATATTGTGAAAGGCTGAACGGAATTATTGCGTCACCCGGAAGGAGTTGCTGGCTATAGTAAAGACCATCGAATATTTCCACCACTACCTGTATGTTACTACTTGTTCCTTCTTAGAACTGATCACGTATCACTGGTTTGGTTATTGAATTTCAAGAATACGGAAAGACAAACAGCCGGATGGATACAGCGGTTATAAGAGTATGACATAAGAGTATTTGCCAACCTTTCCAGATGTATCTGACAGTGAAAGGCAAGAAAGCTCAATTCATAGATAGTATACCTGAATGTTAAGGGAATTATATAGAAGAAAGGTAAAAAATATAAATGAGGAAATGATTTCATTATTGTAGTTAGTTTGGTTGTTGGAAAAAAATTGACCCTTTCTTAACTAGCAGCTGTCCTTGTTTTCAGTTTGTTGAGAGATTTCTCACCTGTATAATCTTCCCGGCATCGCCGATGCACGTGCTGACTACGGCTTGCGGGCTCATGTCCAGAACGGCAGAACAGATGGGCAGACATTCCCAGCGGATGCCTCTACGCTGGCAGCAAGAGCTGTGGTCCCTGCCACCGGCGCCACATCGCACCAGGATCTCCAGCTGATTGGCGCAAGGGATGGCCAGTAACTGCAAGTCAGACATCTTCATCTGCGGATCACAAGAACTTGTTAGATTACCGGCAGAACAGAAGCTTTGAAAGCTTTCTATTTCATTATCCTAGACGAAGTTACGTGTACTTGCTGAAGGGCATTATGTAGCCTTAAGTGAAAGAAAAACACAAATTAAATTTTTTTTATTCTGTTAGCTTCTTTCCATACAATGGATAGAAGCCTTTAGGGCTCTCTTTCGACTTAACCGATAAACAAAAAGTGTCAAGAGGACTATAGATGTTTAAAATGCTAGTTTCAGTAGGATTGAAAGTTAACAGCTTTAGATTTATTTTGAGGTTATGAAGTCAAATTTTCTAGAATCATAGAATATAGCAAAAATATACTGCTTTACGTTGTAGGTGCAGAGGTCAAGGCAGGGTGTCTTGAGTCCGGCGGCGATGCAGCATGCGGTCTCGTTGTACGCGGAATACTTCTCCTCCACTTTCTCGGTACGATTCAGCTCGGGGGTGGTCGTGAAGACGGCTCGGACAGAGCCTCTGCTCAGACCAAAGGCGTTTCTTGCAGCCACGTACACCTCGTACCTGAAAATCAACAAGAAGTCTTTCATTGAGCGACATTATATTTTACAATCAGGATTTAAAACTTTTTCAACATTATTTCTACAGTTAGTAGTGTGTGTGGTGAGAGGGAGACACAACAGTGTCAGATGTAGAAACGGATTTGATAACAGATTTATTCGTATATTAACGAAGAATAGCACTGTATTAAAAAAAATGGCAAATTGGAGAAAAAGATACAGAAAGAAAATATTTTATTATCTTTTCTAACTTTACTTTAACACATCAGTGATGTAAAATAAAAATTGCGATGAAAAATTACTTAGAAGCAGGCTTTTTAAAAATTACCTGCACAAGATTTTTTTTTATGTAAGACGTTATGTACGTAAAATTAGCCGGTGTACTTAACCCAAAACTTTCATGCTAATTCCCTAATAAAGGAGTAATAATTATTATGTCAAGTCATGAGTGCTACGATTGCGCAGATTTTTATTTTCAGAATCTCATGTGGGAGCATTTTAAGCTTTAGAGTAAGATTTGAAAACCGTGTAACCTTTTAAATATCTTTGTTCGGCCGAAGAAAACGAAATTTAGCATCCAATTTTAGTAACAAGATCATTTATAAGATTTTATTTATCTAGTTCGTTACGCTTTAGAGTATTTGCCTTTACGTATAAACTAAAGTATAGACCAACAGAAAATCAATCCCCTTGACGGATATGGCTCAAAATTTAAAATGAATTTATACTTTAGATGTTAAACCTGTGTATTAGATTCTATTTCTCTGATTCTTTACGTTTTTAATTATCGAGGTGTTCTGCACTTTGCGCAGTCAGACAGACTAATTTCAGATTGAATGAAATTCGTTTAAATTCTACAGATTTAGTGCAAAGGTCACATACGAATATCTCAACCATTTTTGAGTTATCCTTTTCCCAAATGAGCAAACAAAACGATCCTTTTCCAATTTATATATATATATGCAGTCAAGAAAGTTGGAAATGTGGAAATTCATCAAAATTTCAAGTTCACATTTTTGATGATTATAATATTTTTATTTTGCACAATGGAAAGTTAAAAGAAATAGAAATTAGTAAATAACTCGCCTCATTTATTTCAAATTAAGGTATTATTTTATATTGACGTAACGATTTTCGGCTATCAGCTGCTTATCCACCACTTGTATATTTAACATAATTAATAAAATCAAAGAATCACTTCTCCAGTTACAGCGCCACCGTACGAATAACGCCAATTTTTTACACTAATGAAAGTAAATGACATCCTGATATTTAACTGTATCAACCAACATTCTTTTTTTGCGAAATATCAAAAACACTCTTTCGCTGCATTTAGTTAAAAAAAATGATATACTTCATTACTAACTTTGTAACACAACAATTTAACAACAATTGTAAGTAATATGTCACAATTACTAAATAAAATCTCTAATGCATCGATCACTTACTAATGAAATCTCTAATGCATC